>JAZHYW010017824.1:0-50133 GCA_037355805.1 Ixodes ricinus
TGTTCTGGTAAATTCGAGAACCGTGTTGCTTGTTCGAGGTCAGAAAGTTCTACACGCCGAACCTTCTGGGCCGATTATTCCAGAAGCCCACGCATGTACATAAGGGGCTTCGCGTGGCGAGCCAGCAGTCAGTTTCGCCTCAGCGTTCGATCTTGCTGCTTCGCCGCCTTCGACGCCCGCGACGCTCTGTTGTTCTCTCTCTTTTTCCCTTTTATTTTTTTGGGCACAAGTTCGCCCCATTAAACGTTTAGTTTATTCAGTTATTCGCCGCCTCATCACTTGTCCTTCGTGACATTTTGGTGGAGGTGCGGGGTACGCTTTCTATGCCCGTGAAGCGTACACCTACGAAGACATCCCGGCCAAGTGAAGTGCTCAGCCCCGGAAGGCTACCCTTCGCAGAAGACGCCAACTTCCGAGCAAGCAGCCGTACCAAAGACCAACCTTCGGAACTCGGACCCCTGCCGCAGAAACCAGAGAAGAAGACCGCGACGATGACCACTCCACCCGTCGTTGTCCTACCCGTCGCTGCTCGCACGCCCGCGTCCTTCCATGGTGAGCCTTATGAAGACATCGAGGACTGGCTACAACAGTACGAGCGGGTGGCCCAGCACAACCAATGGACGGACGACCAGCGCCTGCAGAATCTTTACTTCGCGCTCGAAGGAACGGCCAGGCACTGGTTCGAGAATCGCGAGACTTCATTGATCTCGTGGACCGCCTGCAAAAATGAGCTGAGACGGACTTTCACCAACCAGTATCGACGGGAGAGGGCCGAAGACCTTCTACGAATGAGGACCCAGGGCACAAGCGAGACGATCACCAGCTTTGTAGAAGATGTTCTGCGCCTGGTCGCTCGCGCCGACCCTCTAGCCACCGACGAAAAGAAGCTTCGGATCCTGATGCGAGGCGTAAAAGATGACATCTTCGGTGGCCTTGTCCGCAACCCCCCAGCCACCGTCGAAGATTTCGTCAAGGAAGCCACAAACATCGAACGTGCGCTTCAAGCACGGGCCTCCCATTACCAGCGACTTCCCGGCGTCGCTGCCCTCTCGACTTCCAGCTGCAACGGCCCGGACCTCCGCGAGATCATCCGGGACGTCGTGCGGGAGGAAATCAGGAAGCTTCTTCCTGCTGCCGCAAGCCCGGATTCGCCCTCAATCGCCGAGGTTGTCCGGGCAGAAGTTCAGCAGGCGCTGCAGCCACAAGTTCTTGTCAGCGCCGCTCCCGAACCACCGACGCTGAGCTACGCCGCAGCTACCCGACGACCACCGCCCCCTGCTCACCCGTATACGGCGCCACCCCGACGGGAACCTCCAGCGCCGCAGTTTTCCCGACGCCAGGAAGATCGGGCGCACGCCCACCCAGAACCAGCAGCGCCACGAAAGACCGACGTGTGGAGGACGGCCGATCGACGCCCGTTGTGCTATCACTGCGGTGAAGCCGGCCACATTTACCGCCGATGCCCCTACAGACAACTGGGGCTGCGCGGGTTCCACCCGAACGACCCGCGCCCAAGGTACGACGAGCGCCCTCGCGACATCGAGGAGTATCTCCGACGCTCGCCCTCCCCAGTGTCGTCTCTCCGCCGTGAAGCCCGCTCCCCATCGCCACGACGTTCAGCGTCCCCAGCGCCACGACCTCGCCGAGAGAGCCTGTCTCCCCTGCGTCGCCGGGAAAACTAAGTGCGGCAACGCCTGGAGGTGACGTTGCCGAAAACGACGGAAGCAAACAGCCTCCAAAAACGCCGGAGCGCTCCCACTCTCCCAACGCCCCGCATCGCACCGACGCGCCTGCAACGGTGTCCAACAACCTAAACGTTGTTATCGACGGCCTCGACGCATCGGCACTCGTGGACACCGGAGCAGACTACTCAGTCTTGAGTGGGAGGCTCTCTCGCCGACTGCGAAAAGTGACAACGCCGTGGGATGGACCTCAAATACGAACCGCCGGAGGGCATCTCATCACACCAGTAGGAAGTTGCACTGCTCGCGTCGAAATTCACGGCGAAACGTGCCCTGTAAAATTCGTCGTTCTACAAGACTGTTCTAGAGATGTCATTCTCGGCATGGATTTTCTGTGTGAATACGGCGCCGTCATCGACCTGGGTGAGAACAGATTGACGCTGCGGAAGCCTGTTCCGCCTTTAGAGAAACCCCAAACAGCGTCAGCCGCCGTCCGAGTCGCCGCCGACCACGTGAACCTGCCGCCGCGATCATGTGTTGTCGTACCCGTCGTGACCGATACAGCTACCTGCGGCGAAGTTGTCCTGGAAGGCAACCTCCAATTGCTCCTAGGGAGAGGAATCGGCGTTGCAAGAGGAGTGGCTGAACTTCAGGATGGGCGCACCGTGGTCCTCGTGACGAACTTCCGACAAGAAACGCAACACCTCACGAAAGGTGCCGCTGTGGGCCACGTCGAGGAACTTCGAAACTCCGCCGCAATCGCCGTGATCGCTGACGAATCATCGCCACCTCAGCAAGACATTGCGCCGCCAGCGCAGCTCGACATCGACCCGAAGCTTCCAGGCCCGAAACGACGACAGCTGATTGACCTCCTCGCCGAATACAGCGACTGCTTCGCGAAGTCGTCGAAGGTGCGCCAAACCGCCGTTGCGAAGCATCGCATCGTTACCGAGGACGACGCGCTCCCTGTGCACCGATCGCCGTACAGAGTCTCCGTAAAAGAAAGGGAGGTCATTCAAGAGCAAGTGCAAGAAATGCTGAACGACGACATCATCCAGCCTTCAAGCAGTCCGTGGGCCTCTCCAGTCGTGCTTGTCAAGAAGAAGGACGGAACGCTTAGGTTCTGCGTGGACTACCGACAGCTGAACGCGGTAACCAAGAAAGACGTCTATCCACTCCCCGCATCGATGACACACTAGACCGGCTGCGCCACTCCCGGTACTTTTCATCGATGGATCTGAAGAGCGGTTACTGGCAGATCGAAGTCGACGAACGGGACCGAGAGAAGACAGCTTTCGTCACGCCGGATGGACTGTACGAGTTCAAGGTGATGCCCTTCGGACTATGCACGGCGCCAGCAACTTTCCAGCGTGTCATGGACACCGTACTGGCAGGACTGAAGTGGCAGAGCTGTCTTGTCTACCTTGACGACGTCGTTGTGTTTTCAAGTGACTTCGACGAGCACTTGCGACGACTCCGAGCTGTACTCCAAGCCATACAGACCGCACGACTCACCCTTAAGCCGTCCAAGTGCCGGTTCGCCTATGACGAACTGAAGTTCCTAGGCCACGTGGTTAGTAATGACGGCGTCCGCCCAGACCCCGAGAAGACTCGCGCCGTTGCGGCATTTCCAGCGCCTTCAGACAAGAAGGCCGTGCGAAGATTCCTTGGACTTTGTGCCTACTATCGACGCTTCGTTCGGGATTTCGCAAGAATTTCCGCACCGCTCACAAAACTTACGAAGGACGCCGAGAAGTTCGAATGGGCCGAGGAGCAGCAGCACGCATTCGACGAGCTGAAGCAACGACTCCAGACTCCTCCTGTTCTTGGACACTTCGATCAAGATGCGGAAACCGAGATTCATACGGACGCAAGTAACGAAGGCCTTGGCGCGGTACTGGTTCAAGTGCAAGAAGGCACCGAGCGAGTCATCGCCTACGCCAGTCGGACACTGTCCAGAGCGGAGAGAAATTACTCCACGACTGAAAAAGAATGTCTGGCGGTCGTCTGGGCCATCACGAAGTTTCGCCCGTACTTATACGGGAGCCCTTTCCGCGTTGTCACGGACCACCACTCGCTCTGCTGGCTTGCGAACCTAAAGGACCCTTCAGGACGTCTCGCTCGATGGAGCCTCCGACTGCAGGAGTTCAACATGACTGTGGTCTACAAGTCAGGCCGCAAGCACAGCGACGCCGATTGCCTGTCCAGAGCCCCTGTCGAGACATCCTCCGGTAGCAGCGACGACGATGACGACGAGTGCTTCCTAGGCGCGGTGAACACCGACGACATGGCGCGACGTCAAAGAGACGATCCTGAGTTGCGCGCCCTAATCGAGCACCTCGAAGGACGAGGGGGTACTATCCCCCGTGTCTTCTTGAGAGCCCTGCCGACCTTCGTCCTCCGACAAGGTGTGCTTTACAAGGAGAACTTCGGAGACAACAGCTCGCCATGGCTGCTGGTAATCCCTGCCGACCTTAGAGAGGAGATCTTCCAAGCCTGTCACGACGACCCAACGGCTGGGCACCTTGGCTACAGCAGGACGCTCGCCAGGATTCGAGAAAAATACTACTGGCCAAGGCTACCGAAGACCGTTCACCTCTACACTCGATCATGCCACGAGTGTCAGCGACGCAAGAAACCGCCGACGAAGCCGTCAGGACATCTGCATCCGATTGCTCCCCCGTCTACGCCGTTCCAGCAGATCGGAATGGATTTACTTGGCCCTTTCCCGCCGTCAACGTCGGGAAACCGCTGGATAATCGTCGCCACAGATTATCTCACACGGTACGCCGAGACGAAAGCCCTTCCATCAGGTACGGCTGTGGAAGTCGCCAAGTTTTTCATCGAGTCCATTGTCCTCCGGCACGGCGCCCCCGAAGTCCTCATTACCGACCGTGGATCATCGTTCATGGCCCAGCTGACGCAAGAGATCCTTCGTCTCAGTGGCACCGGCCACCGTCGAACCACTGCGTACCATCCGCAGACAAATGGACTAACAGAACGGCTGAACAAAACCATCGCCGACATGATCTCAATGTATGTCGACGTAGAGCACAAGACTTGGGACGAGGTGTTACCCTACGTCACATTTGCTTACAACACGGCGGTGCAAGAGACGACAGGAGTAACACCGTTTCAGCTGGTGCATGGCAGCAAAGTGTCGACCATGCTCGACGCAATGCTACCCCACGAGCCAGCTGACGATGGGATACCCGACGCCCAGGTGGTTGCTCAACGAGCCGAAGAAGTTCGCCAGCTCGCCCGACTCCGAATTCAAGATCAACAACGTGTCGACGCTACCCGGTACAACCTTCGCCGGATCGACGTTCGCTTCAAGCCCGGAGACCGTGTGTGGGTTTGGACCCCAATACGACGACGCGGTCTAAGCGAGAAACTCCTGAAGCGCTACTTCGGACCCTACAAAGTGCTTCGCCGACTCGGCGATCTGAACTACGAGGTGATGCCCGACGGAACACGGACTTCATCACGCCGCCCTCCGCGACCGGAAGTCGTCCACGTCGTGCGCCTCAAGCCGTACTACGCGCGATAAGACTGTGAACTGTGATCTCGTGCAACGCTTGACAGGATTGTGTTTGGCCAGCCTCCGTATTTTCCCATTCTTTTGTTTGTCTTGCTCTGTTTTGTTGCCTTTCACGTGGCATCGAGACGATGCCTTTTTAAAGGGGGAGTAATGCCACGCGCGTCGGCGAGCAAGCGCGTGCGTGGCCGAGTGGTTACCGCGCTTGCACTTTCGTGCGGAGGCCCAGGGTTCGATTCCTGGGAGTTCCGTGAATTTTATTTATACTTTCAGTTTAATGTTCTGGTGAATTCGAGAACATTGTTGTTTATTCTAGGCCCGAACGTTCTACACGTCGAACCTTCCACGCCGATTATTCCAGAAGCCCACGCGTGTACATAAGGGGCTTCGCGTGGCGAGCCAAAGTCAGTTTTCGCCTCAGCGTTCGATCTTGCTGCTTCGCCGCCTTCGACGCCCGCGACGCTTTGTTGTTCTCTCTCTTTTCCCTTTTACTTTTTTGGGCACAAGTTCGCCCCATTAAACGTTTAGTTTATTCAGTTATTCGCCGCCTCATCACTTGTCCTTCGTGACAATATTTACACCTGTGTTTCTCTCGTGTAAGATTACCAGAGTTTCGAAAGAGTACTGCCGAGGTTTGCAACTTCGTTAATCGCTGGGCTCGAACTTCGCACGTACTTTAGCATGAAATGACTGGTGCTCATTAACTGTAAACAATGAGACACCGAAGAATGACCCCTTCCAAAAAGTGTTGAAGGGAATTTGTGCAGTCGGAAAGAAGACATGTCTTCCGTAAAGAGTTGTCTGCATAAGATGGAGCTATGAGACGTCAGGTATCAGAAGATAGACGTGCCGTTATGCTTGCCGTTTTTTTATTTTCTAAATTGTTTAGATCTATTAACGCGCTAACCTCAATATTCACATAGGTCTATATCATATCCTTAGTCGAAACTACGTCTCCCTGTAATAACAATTCGCGGAGACGGTTTCTAAAAAATGAAGAACCTAAAACGTGGTTCACATGGTGCAATTTCACTTGCGATTTCGCAGTTGCGACGACACTCGTGCGGCGAAACCATTATGGTGGAAGCTGCGGTGCCTGACGTCGCAGCTGGGAATTTGGAAGCGAAATCGCACCATGTGAAGCGGGCTTCATAATACTAGGAGTTATATTTTTTTATCACTTGTTCTGTGAATATCGATAGTCTAGGGTTCTCAGAAAAGCTCTGGATGGGTTTCGTCGACTCCTCCTACTCCTTACGAGAAGCGGACACTCAAAAGTATTCTTCCTTAGCGTTTCCGCAAGAATAAAAGAACAGCTTTTCAGCCTGTGCGAGATCTATGCGAGCCTGTGTGGCGTGCATTCCCGCAAAGTTCTACGGCCGAATTCATAAACGCTACTCGACTCGTAACTCCACTAAAACTCCACTTGAGGACAGTTTTCCACTTCATAGTTCGAATTCGACTCGAACCTCCACTCGACGAAGGGGATCTTAAAGAACTTTCTCTAAACTGTCAAGGTAGTTGCGGAGCTAACTCGATTTTCGTCGAAACTCGAGTTGTAATTATAATGCAATTAAATGCAAAACTGCAAGCGAGCTGGACAAGAATGATGAAAAATAATCCCTGGAGAAGGGGAACAAGAGGGACAAAGGACAAACACAAATCCCCAAACACAGCTAGGTGACTGGTGAGCGACCGAAAAATCCGCCTGGTCTGGGTATCGAACCCGGGACCTCTCCATCACGCTCCACCTGTAATGGAGAGGTCCCAGGTTCGATACCCGGACCAGGCGGATTTTTTCGGTCGCTCACCAGTCACTACTAGCTGTGTTTGGAGATTTGTGTTTGCCCTTTGTCCCTCTTGTTCCCCTTCTCCAGGGAATATTTTCGTCAAACTCGAGTTGGTTATATACGACATGGTGGCCGAGACATCATTCACCAATCGTAGCTTTTGTCCTCCGAACCGACGAACTCCTGCACAACAGCAAAGATGCGAGCCTTCCAAAGTCCTGGCTTTGTTTCAGGCAGCGGTTGAGCGTGATGGAGGTGTTCAACGACCACGAAGTTCTATCTTTCTAGTGCTTTACGAAAGCGACAGTGGTTAGCCTCCTGAAGTCCCTGCGACTGAAGGAGTGCGTGAACAGTCGTCCGCCTGGCAGTCCCTCCAATGTTCCAGCTCTCGATCACTCCGCAGTTCTGCGGCGCTGGGACATTCGGGCCCACGTTAACCTGCGACCAGCTAATTGCGTTGCAATCCACAGCGTGCCAGATCACTGGGCGATTGTCGCGGCTCACCGCCAGCACGTAGTGCCACCTTCTTTTCAAGCTTCCGCGGATCGCGGCGGACTTGAACCTTGTGACGTGAGACTTTTATTAGCTGAACTCATGCAGTAAAATTTCGTGATCAGCGCTATATAAGTCAAAAGTGACAAAGAAGAGAATTTGCATTTATGCTAAAAGCCCATTAACACAGAAGCATTTGACCGGCCAAACTAGTTCGGGCAAGGGTGACGGACGTACCAGCCAAGCATTAATAAACGTTTTATTTTTTTCAATTAATGTTACAAGACCTTCCGTCGAGTTGCGATAGCGAGGCCCTGGGCATTCGTGCTTGAGGCACGGCAACCAATTCCAGGAGTAGCTCTATAAACGAAATACGAAGCATACATTTTTTGGTGACTCGAGGCCGTATCAAAACGTAATAATAAGAAAACGGAGTCAAATGCTACTGCGCGAAAATGCATTACATTTTAACATGAAATGTTTGTGTCAAGCTGCTCAGCCTTTCGCGAAGCCAGCTAATGAAGCTTCATAAGCGTGGCCGCGAAACTCGATGCTGATTGGTTAACGGGAGAGGTCACGTGACCAGAGAGGTAAGCGAGGAGAACGAGGTAGGCAAAAAGGAGCTCGACCACCTGTGCGCACTAAGAGAGATGAGTATAATCGTATATTCCAAAAAGGTGGTTCACAAAATAATTTGAACAGCTATAAACCTCTATTTGCTTTCTAATTTCTCTAAAATGCCTGAACGTGTCATATACAAACGTCCGGTTGAGTGTAGTGATAAACATAACATATTTACAATTCACCAGTATGCGTCTTGAAAAGGTAAATCAACTGACATGGCGCTGCTAAACATACAATGTAAGACATTGTGCAACATTGTTTTACCCTAGGTGTAATTATAAAGTTTAGAAATGCCTTTGACCCCATAGAGAATAACATTCTACTCCGGAAACTACCTCTATGTGGAATAAGAGGTACTGCATTAAGCTTGATCCGAAGCCACTTCACTTCACGTTCTCAATACAGGGTCTGTCCCAAAAACTTCCCGGAATGTTTTTAGAGAGCAGCTGTTAGGCGCCCATTTCCGGCTTGAGCGGCGTCGGCGTCGCCGTCGCTGTCGCCGTCGGCGTAACCGTGAGGTCAGGTGACACCGGTGACGTCATGTGCCCCCGTGAGGTCACGTGACGCCCGTGAAGTCATGTGACCCCGGTGACGTTACGTGACCCTCGTGAGGTCACCTGACCCCCGTGAAGTCACGTAACGCCGGTGACGTCATGTGACCCCCGTGAGGTCACGTGTTCCCGGTTTACGTCACGTGACCCCGTGGGGTCACGTGACCCCCGTAAAGTTACGTGACCCCCGTGAGGTCACGAGGGTCACGCGACCTCACGGTTACGCCGACGGCGACGCCGACGCCGCTCGGAGGGACGAGTAGCAGGCAGGATGAGGAGGTGAGGAGGAGGGAGGAGGGGTATATCCTCTCCTCAGTACCCTTCTCTCCTCCTCCTCAAGAGCTGCGCTCTAATTCGGTGTTACAGAAAGTTGTAAGCAACTTTCATTTTTTGTTTTTTGTAGTCGTTAACTTTGTTTTGCGGGGCGGGGTTTCGGGCGGAGAAGTTAGTGGGGATCTATGCCAACCTCCGGACAAAAAGCGAATTGCGCGGCCGAAACACGGATGGCGCCACCATCGAGGTGTACAGCAGCGCTCGCGTGGTCGGAGGCGCTCATTACTAAAAACTAAACAAAACATTAATGAATCAAACTTCATTTAGCTCTAGTTTTAACTGCATATTATTTCACTAAATCCAAATTGCGTATTCCTAAAAATATTACACATTTTTTTAAAGTTCGTGTCAACATCACGCTCTCTAAATGTTGTCCTTTTTCTGTTTTTTGCGCTTCTAAAAGGAAACCGCTGCCTCTGCGCATGCGCGCTTGCGGTCTGCGCGCTCCGAAACTGGTGGACCGTTGTGGAGGCGTCCGTGAGTCTGCTCGGTCGGTGATTTCGCGCTTTCGCTCACCTTCGGTGCATCAAGCGTCGGCGACTCGATCGTCGCACTGCGCGGGCCTCGCACTCTCGGGGAAGTGGAAGGATTTTCGTGTCTTTGAACTATCTCATTCGTGCGGTTACGCAAAGTGGTCACCAAGCACCGTCGGGGACAAGAAGCACCCGTTCGTTCGGATCCCAACTGACGACGGTGAGTTTGAAAGCTTTGACCCCAATTGAAACTTTTCCTAAGCTTATCTTCCATCCACAAATTGCGGATTTGAGGGTTTTGTACTCTTTTAGGTAATTGAATATATCGTTTTATTTTTGAAATTCACAAAATGCTACCATGATTTCATTACGATGCACACATTTCGGCGAGCGTTTTTAGCACATGGTTTTGTGGATGAAGACCGTCCTGCAAATATTTTATGATTTGTACAGTGTTGACGAAATATCATCTCGTCTACCTCTCGTCGATTTCGTGCACAACAGTGTAGATCCCCGTTGAGTAAATTGTAGTGTATATATAAATATTCTTCTGCCAGTTTTATATTTCACAGAGTTCATATCTTATAATACGTGCCTGTTTTTATTAATGTATCTCATGTAGATGCTTTGACAGCCCTGCGACTAGTCAGCCATGTTTTATTTCTTTCAGAAATAAAAAGAAACCTAAATAGTAAAATAACTTAATCTCGAAAGACACTTTCAAAATCTCGAAAGATTTACGCATTAAGGGGCAGAATGCAAACAGCAGAGCTTGATCCCGAGATGTGCTATCCGTCCTTCTATGTGTAATTCTTCCGCAAGTTTTTACACCTACCAACGCATGCTCCCCTCAAAACAATTAAAACTCACGTTAGGCATTTTTTTCTCATTTGTTGCACTTAAAATAGCAACATTTGCATTATGTATCCTTTTTGTGTATCTATACAGATTCTCAATGCATGAAAATTCACTCCAACAAGCCTCAGGGACAGGGAACCTCAAGAAACAAAGGTAATGTCTGTACTTTTGTGAGGTACACTTGATTGCTGGCAACCTTCAAGCGAATATTAACCATCAACATGCTATCTTCCTCATAGTGATCTACGGAGTTAATCCGTCAACAATGCATGAAAATCCTCAACAAGCCTGGGACAGGGACCCCAAAACACAAAGGTAATGTCTGTGCTCACTTTTTGAAGTACACTGTGCTGGCCAACCTATCAAGCCGAATATGTAACCATAGATGTATCTTCGTCATAGTGATCTATGCAGTTTAATCTACGGTCAACTGTAATGTAAAACGAGAATGGCTGGGGCAAAGAGGAGGATAACAAAAACAAAAGGATAGTAGGAGCAGCCCTATGGAATGTTTCGTAGCCCTGTTTCTTTTCTGCAAGTGTATGTGTTGCGACGAGACAAACTAATGTGTTCTTACATTTTCCTGTGCATATCCAGAGAAGATAGAGAACACACATACAGCAAAAATGAGAAAGCACAATGAAGTGGCTGGTCCATCCCATGGGCATCATAGGATCTCGATGGCCACACCAAGAAAACCTGGTTCAACTCATGATTCAGCTTGACGGCCCAAGCGACAGGTATCGGAAGCTCATCAAGAGGCCAAGAGAAATGAGAAATGCCAAAGTTGTCTATAGACAGCAAGGTATACACAATATTAAGGAATATGTCTCTAAAGATTTTGGTTCAGGTCTGTAAGTAAGCAACGAACAGGCGTGCCTGAATAACAATGCATTGTGTTAACTTTTTATTTGCATGGACCAGTCAAAATGACACGAGCTTTCAACTGGGCATGAAATCTTTCGGCTGTGCTTCTTGAGACCCTCGAGAGACAATATTGTCCCAGGTTGCTCTTTGGATGATTTTTATGGAGCAAGATCATAGACTAACAAAAGCCTCTGAGCATCCACTTTGTTCAGAGAAGTTGTTAGCCTGCTGGTGGCCAACAATTTTTGGGCAGTTATTTTTCTTAAGGGGGAGAGGGGGAGGGGAGGATCTGTTGCTTCGAACTCGTGATACCAAGACCTTTGGCAGCTAGAATTCAAACAACTACTTGGAGATCTGACCCACTAAAGTTTGCGTTATTGTCTTATTACACAGGTTGAACAATTGATATTTTATCATAATATACGTTCGGTTGGTATTTAAGATTCCACAACCAATAACCATTTAAATATTTTTTAGACATACCTCACAAATAGGGCTGTTTGCATACGACTCTCCGGCAGGGCTGAATATTTACTTCACACTGGACTTGGTTGTATATAACACATATCAGAAATTATAATTATTGTTTTTATGGCACTGAAACAAACATTTCTGTTTGCTATTACAGTATTCTCTCTTTAATACGGACATATCCAGACCCCAAAACAATACTCCATAATGTTTGTCATCCATAATCATGAATCAATGCCACAATCACAAATAATAAATAATGAAGCTGGTATGTTGTTCATTTTTGTGATCTGCAACTGGAATAGGGAAAGAACTGCAAGTGATTCAGGCTGGAAACCCCTGAAAATTTTAACCATTGCCAGTCACCATTGTCTTATTGACGATGGGGAAGCTCTGGGTAAATTCTGTAACCGAAGAGCTTTACTATTCTTTTTTTTTGTCCCACTAACAATTTTTCGTTTGTTTTTGTTTCTTCTTACAGAGACTACAATAAAAATATAAAAGCATGTATTTACCCATTTCGTTCCCAAGCTAGCTGTCCATAGTCCGTACTCTGGGTTTCTTCATTTAACGTGACGAGTTGGAATTAAATAGAGACCCATATCAGTCCCCGAAAATATGACTTATATAGCGGCGTGACCGAAACGATCGACCATGTTAGCGAGACACGACTGTATTGTGTTTTTCAATCGCGAAGACTGATATTTTCGCGTCATAGTTGCATCTTAGCTTACGAAACATTAAACAGTTACTTGGCGAACTATAGCAGTAATATTTGCTGCCCGCTGATAGCCTTTAAAAGTGAAAAAGCACTATGTCGTGTTCGCGCGAAGAGCGTCGCACATTGTATCTTCACTGTAGCACCTCTTGCTAACGTAGATACTGCGCGCATTATTAATCTTTTTTCCGCATAGCAACGCTTGTTTAAAGTGACAGTGTAAATTGTTTTTCTTTGTCATGCAAATGACCTAATAAATGCGTCAACGAGTGCGAAAAATGCTGCATCTGTTTCGATTCCCTGGAAGACTCCGACGACAAGTAACGCACTGTCAACTGCTGGACACAAGGTAGGCAAGCAGAACTTACAATTCTTTGCCATAACAAGTGGCATGGCACGCGCGAACCGTAAATTTTCAAGCAAAACCTACCGCGGTACCGGCGGTACCGCGGTAGGGAGCAGCGGCAGAGTACGGCGGAGGGGCCGCGCCATGTTGGATTTTGAGCGGCTTCGTCTTCGCAAACGGCTAGAAAGCCGCTCAAGCTAGCTCGACGGCGTCAAAAGTCATAATTAAACCATTAGCGCTCCATTTTATGAACATGGTTTTTGTATGCTATTTTTTTAGTTTCGGAATCTATCGATAGAACAATGAGTCGCTGATTCGATTCCATTGAGTTCATGGCAGTAACCGGGCACTGTCTAAGCTTCGAAACTGGACCGATCTCAGTTGCCTGCGGGCAGTTGTTGAGGCAGGTCACTCTCCGTGCAGAGGTATCTACTGCACCGTCGTCGAGAACAAAATGGACCAGTTTTTGGAGCAGCGTTATGCAATCAATTTTTGTGTGAAACTGGGTGAAAACGGGGCGAAGACGCTCGAAATGCTTCGGAAAGCCTACGGTGACGACGCGATGAAACAAAGCCAAACTTTTCTGTGGCACAAGGGGTTCCGGGGGGTCGGGAGCCCGTCAACGACGACGTCTGCTCCGGACGCCCGTCGACATCACAAACGAACGACTCGCCGTAACCTTCCCTCCTGCTCCCTAAGAGCTGCGCTCTAATTCGGCATTATAGAGAGCTATAAACGTGTTTAAGTTTTTAATGTCAATTTTAGAGTATTTAGCGGTTTCCCCATCAGAGTAATATTTTGGGCGATGCTCGTATTTATAGTCTCCGTAAATCGACAACAATCATATATTTTGGTTCGACATTTGATCAGATTAGCCTTTAAGGCAACTAAGCGGAAAAAAAGGTAACGATAAAGCAACGAGACGGAAGGAATTAGGGCCAACAACAGAAAAGTTTGAACTCGTGTTCCGCCGGATTCACACTGGCGGTTGAACCATGCTCGCCGAGGGGCTGTGAACACAGTAGCTTGCAGATTCTATACAATTGCACGGGCGTTTGACGATGAAGACGAGCAGATCCGCTTCACGGATGCGATTCAAATGCCGGAGTGAATGCACCTTTGCCGAGTTCCGTCTGCCCGTTCCTAATGGACATAACAAACTTTGCTGTCTTTGAGAAGTCTTCCGCGGTCCATGCAGTTAGAGTTATAATTCTCTAATATCTAATGCGCCTACCCTTCGAAAGTTAAGGAAAGCATGTTGCCTTGAAGAGAATAACTCAGCAGCGTGCTGCAATGTATTTTAGGTAGTCTCCAGAAAGACAACATTTAACCCGAGGTACTTTCTCTTACGAGATAAAAAAACAAACGTAACTTGAATTTGTACTTCACTAATGAACCGCTGTCCAGGTTTAAAAGGTCTTAAATGTTATTAGAAGCAGGGTGTCGAACCGGAACCGAACCGAACCGAAAACCGGAACAGAACCGTTATTTTTAGCCGAACCGGAACTGAACCGAACCGAAATCTTCGCCGCCATCTTGGAACTGAACCGGAACTGAACCGGAAAAAAATATAACGGTAACCGGCTCAAAACGGTTCACGGTAATTTTTCTTATCACAAATTGAGTGTTTGGGAGTAAAAGTTAGCAGCTGTATTAATATATAGTGATCAAATTGTCATATACAGAATTGCAATGTATGAGAAATTGTGGGTTTTCATGGCACTTTTGTATTGGCACTATGATTAATCGTGTGTCATGTGGTCACCTGACATCATGGTGTCAAGACATGTTGTCAAATAATGCCACGTCACGTGGCCCCGCGACGTAGTCGCATGACTCACCGCGTCAAGTCGACTTAAATTCAGAACGTCAGTATAGTCCGTTGCAACTCAAGAAGGTAATGCGAGGGAAAGGAAGGCCGGGAAGGAGGAAGCAGACAGAACACTGGAGAGAGGAGGAGGTTTCCCCTCTCTTCTCCAGCGTTCCGTCTGCTTCCTCCCCACCGGCCTTCCTTTCCCTCGCATTACCTTCTTGAGTTACAATGGACTATAGATGTATTAGCGTTGTTGAGACCGTGCACCGTGAAGTCACGTGCCATCACGACTTCTCGCCGCGAGTCATGTGACACCGTACTCGATTGTCATGAGCCCGAGTCGAGTGCTCGGGTTCTTGGTAATCTGCATCGCCAAACATTCGTGTTTGCTCTTGTTCAATAAAAGATGAGAATAGCCGAACTCTAACAATGTCTCAAGTTCAACCCATGCTTTATTCTTTGCCAGTCCCAACGCACGACTATGATGAACACTGGCGGTATACAACTAGCGTCAGATTACATCGTCGTCTAATAGCAAATTGAGAAGGGGAAGTTCTTTCTTTTCTTTGTTTTTTCTGCGTCTGCCATTGAGCGGAGAGAAAAACTAATGGGTGTTTTTGGAAGTTATCAACGTCAGGGATTACTTTTTAGCGGTGTTTACTGAAAGTACAAAAATTGTTCCATGAACCATTTTACATGTACACATCATTGAGGCACCGAAACATGTTTTTGTTTTTGCTGAACTGTCTGAGAAAGTTGTCCTCGAGAATAGAAGCATTGGAAGGACTAAATATGGCATATTAATCTGACGATAAATACGAGTAGAACTACAAGTGTGTGCGGCAGGGATACCTCAAAAGAAATATTCTAGTGGCCATTGAGGGACAGCCGAACGCCGGCGGCCACTCGAATTTTTGCAGTTCAAAAACTTCGCAGTTTTTGGGTGCAAAATAAAAAGAAATGAAGGATTACTGTTAACAAATGGCACAAATATAATTGTCGAATCGGCACCCCCGAACGGAGGGGGAGTGCCTTAAAAATAAAAAGTATTCTCTGCAGGAGCATCGTCTGTGTAGCTCTGTAGGTTTGTATTTCTCAAATTTTTTGTGTAGGTCTGTATTTCTCAAATTTTTGACCCAACAAGACGGAGTTTCGTCAAACGTGTTTACGTTAAAAAACATGCATCTTTATATATTTATTTTTGCAGTAAGTCGTCGTGTATGGTCTTATTTAGAAGACTATCATTTATTATCTTTCTGCACATTTCGTGTATTTGCCTACAGATCTATAAGGTGAGCACACAGTTATTTTTGGCATACCCCGCGACCCGGTGTTTCACACTGCCAAACAGTGAACAAAAAAGCACGTTCCGCAGACTCAACAGATAATGTATTTTCGAGTATCGTCCTCTCGTGTCGATCTCAAGCGGCTGTGTGAACTTCAAACAGTCATATTCATTGATGACAATAACAAACATTTTATTACCGCCTGCAGACTTGACAATATAAATAACGGGCCAATCAACCTAACAATAAACGTCATAAGTAAATGCGCCCCGAAATTGTCCTAAATATGCTCTGCAAATCTTTTCCG
Source organism: Ixodes ricinus (assembly GCA_037355805.1). Lineage (NCBI taxonomy): Eukaryota > Metazoa > Arthropoda > Arachnida > Ixodida > Ixodidae > Ixodes > Ixodes ricinus. Next base: position 16,150 of record JAZHYW010017824.1, read on the forward strand.
GCTTTATCCTCAGAGGCGCGTGTATAAATGACTTGGGAAAAACTTAAAACATTTTATTTTTTTTATTTTTAAAGGGGTCACGAAACGATTTTTCAACTTTTTTCCTTCTTAGCTTTCTCCTCAACTCACAAATCGCGAATTATACCAAACAGTTTAAGAAGACGGAATGGAGGGACTCCCCTTGTGCTCGGATCGTTTGTGTATCCGGACACTGCCATTCTCCCTCTACAAGATTAGCCCGTCGCTCAAAACTCAGACAAAAGTTTCTCCCCCACCCCGTTCAAACCTAAGCTGACAGTGCTGTGGAAGCTACGTGCTCCTTGAGCAAGCCACACTTTGCCACGTGATCACGCTCCCTCGAGCATAGAGAATGACGTCAGGTGATGAAAGGGAGGTGGCTGATTGTTCCGGCAAGCGCATAGCTTCCACCGCACTGTCAGCTTAGGGGTGAAGGGAATAAATGAGGTCCCGGTGTTGTGTGACGTGCGTTTGGGCCGTGTGACGCGCTTTGGGTACCGCGGATGTATCACAGTGAAAAGGCAGTGAGCTTTCGAAGGGGAGAAGGAATGAAATAGTCCGCTGTGTTTTCGAATTTTTGTTCTGAAAATTAGCCTTTTGAATTTCTACCTTCTTTCTTTTGGCCCACTTAACGATGTGTTATTAGTAAAATCCCAACCTAAATTCAATTATTCCAGCCCAAAAATCGTTTCGTGGGCCCTTTACGCTGATTTAAATAAATTGTGTTCCTGACGCATATTCAACTTGCCAAACATATAGAAGTCTCTTGCTTCTTTTATTTGATAAACAACAATTTTATGTGTCTGTGGGCTATATGAAAAACAAAGTCCACAGAGGCGCGTGGTGGAACTGTGATGATTGCGCACGCAGACCGTCAGAAAGTGACCAATTAAGTAGCTGTAATGTCGAGTAGACTATGAAATACTACTTTGTTCTATTTAACAAAAAGAAATAGCTAATGTGATGCTTATTTGCAAATTGAATTGACCGGCATCTTGTCAAGAACAAACCTCAAACGCAAAGCTACTTCGAATATGTTTACTTCTCTACGCGCTATATTAGGCCAGATCCGATCCGAGAACGAAGGTCACTCTTTTCTGTATGATTTTTCGCCTGCCTCACGGTGCTAAGTGTAAACAGTATTGGTCAGGAAAGCAAGCGTTGTGCTTGTCGCTCAGTGTTTCTATAAAAGGTAGACTGAAAGGTTTAGGGGTTAAAAGCGCTAAAAACGACGGACGAGTAGGAGAGACACACACCACAGAGCGCTACTTGCAACTGGTTTATTTTAGAAAGATAAGCGGCGGTTGGAACTGAATCGGATGTGTGTCTTGTTGTTTTCGCGGTACGTGTGTTTTCCAAAATAAACCAGTTGCAAGTAGCGCTCTGTGGTGTGTGTCTCTCCTACTCGTCCGTCGTTTTTAGCACTTTTAACCCCTAAACATGTTCAACCAACTAGCCCAAATCCAAACCCAGACTGAAAGGGTTTGTCCCAAAACGTTCCTGAGATTTTGAAAATATTTTTGCTTTTCGCTCGGTTGCGTCGTCATCATATATATTGTGAAACATATTTTATAAAGTATAGATTTCAGGATATATATGGCGCGCCTATTTTATGATTTGATGCGCTGTAAATAATTTCTAAGTCCATGACAACTCAGGATTCGACTTTTGATACGGCGACGCAATATTGTACGAATCACGCGCATTTTAGGCTACCCACCTGACTGATAACCTTTAGATTCAGGTAAAATATATGAAACTGAGGTAAAAAATAGATATTGAGTCATATATATTAATCTAGCTTAGCATTTACTCTTTCATCAAAATTAAATAATGCAAGTTATTTTTGGTACCTGAAAATAAAAGTGGATTCTACGAAAGGTAAAAAGCTACATAGTTACTTGTTTCACTCTTGAAATAGTGCCTATTCCCAAGGGAACGCGGAAAATATATTTGCAGTTTAGCGGTTCAGACCGGTTCAAACCGGTTCGAATCGCTAAACTGGAAAACTGGAACCGGCTCGAACCGCTAAACTCGGTTCGAGCCGGTTCAGACCGGCTCGAACCGGTTCGAGCCGGTTCGAGACCGTTATTGTTTGCTGCACGGAACTGAACCGGAGCTGAACCGAAAGCCGTGAACCCGAACCGGAATCGAACCGATAAAAATTTCGGTTCGACACTCTGATTAGAAGTACGTTGCTTTTTCATTTCTTTTCTAAATATTTTTGCGAAGAGTTGCCATATTGTCCAGTCTTATGCAAGAAAAAGGCTAGGAATAGCTTAGAGACATGCCGACGTTGACGACAAAATGCACAAAACCCAAGCGCCATGAGTATCATTGCACTGGTGCTAAGTGAAAGCGTGGGTACACGACACGAAAGATCCTCACCTTCAAAGATATTTGACGCCTCATACAAAATGAAGCCTAGATCAGTGAAAGAGGAGGGATGTGGATTCTACGAGGACAGGAAACATGATGGAACTTCGGCGATACAGCCATTTCGCAATATGGGTATCACCATCGAGTTAATTTTTTTTGTTATATTTGTAAAGCCAGACTGGCAACAGCTACCCGAACAAAAGATGTGTTTTTGGCGGTATCGATTCTGCACATACGCGTCTCGTCAATATGAACACCTCCGTTCTCATCAAAAATTGTTCATGGAGTGGATCGTGCATAATACAAAAAATATACCTTGTCAGAAACTTTGTACCCGTATATTTTGTGTATAAAGTGGGCTGCTTATATGAACCCGGACCCGGTACATATTAACGAGATATGACTCTATCGTTATGACAATGAACTCGTGCTAACCGGTTAAAAAGCCCTAGAATGCAGAAATGCGAGAAACATGCACGAGCAATTATTAAAAAAAAAAAAGGAATGTTACGTTTTACGCCCATCCACCTCCGGGTCCTTCAGAAGTACCATTTTAAGTAGCGCCACTTGAACGCTGCTTGCCGGTCCTGGAGTTAAATAATGGATTTCGACAAAGAGCGCCTCGCAGCGAGGCAGAATTCCTGTTCGCGTGCACGACTTGTGCCGTTAAAATGCAGTTTCGACGGCCGTCGGTGCGAACCCCAAACTTTGCATTCTTACCGCCCGTCTTTCGTTTGTTAATGCGCTAAAGTTTACATTAGTCCGCGCTCCTTCATTGGCAAAACAACAAACCACGGGCGCAGCTGTTGCGATTCCCCGGGACCCACAGGGCTTATATAGCGCCGATATTTGTAGTTTCAAATGTATAGTATACTCTCATGATGTTCCTTCCCCTAAGCTTCGCGTTGTTTTCTTCTTCTGTTGATTGCGCCATAATTTTGTGTATTCAATTTTTTTCGTTTTTATAGCCGATGTAGCTTTGCCTGCATCGAAATACTAGGCTTGTCGTTATTTGTTTTAGTGTTATTTGCTTTCGTTATCTGCGGCGGATGTCTGGTTTTTTCTCGTTTTCGTAGGCGAATGACGACGATCATTTTTGTGCAGCCCCCACAGATTTCTTTTTAAACTTTAGGCGAGTATGGTCGCAATAGGTTCTAGCTGGAATCAACCAATCAATCAATCAATCAATCAGTCAATGTTTTGTGAACAATATATTGATCTTGAAGCTGACACACTTAAATAAAAAAACACTCGCAAAAAAAACATAAAAAACATGAGGTGCAGAAGATGTCTGACAATGTGGCGAGAAATTGAGAAAGAGAAGACCAGAGGGCGCTGGTACGTCAAAACGCTGAGCTCTGCTTTTATTTATTTATTTATTTCGATACCATCAAGGCCCATTGGGCATTACAGAGGGGGTAGGCGACACAACAAAATAGACATAAATTAGAAGTATCAACACAGTTACGGGACGGTTTCAGAAGAAAAATAATTAGTAACGGCAGTTGTAAACAAATCAGACGAGAGTATTGATGCTAAGAATGCTCGCAGGTGATTCCATTCTGATGGCGTTCTAGGCATGAAAGAATTAAAGGAAGCTGTGGCTTGACAATGAAGAATGCCTAGTTTGAACTGATGATCGATGCGTGCAGAAATGTAAGTTGGTTCTAGGATGAGTTTCTCCCTGAGGAATGAAATTAGTATGATATAATTTGTAGAAAAGACATAAGCAAAAGAAACGACGGCGTAAAAAAAGACGAGATAAAGAGAGGTTATTTTTCATGGATGTTGCACACGCCGTCCGATCATAATTGCTAAGTATGAAACGAGCACTTTGATTTCGAAGCGATTCGAGGTTAGATGTGAGTGTGGTAAGACCAAGATCCCAGCCTGCTGCACCGTAATCTAATTTCGAGCGAGCAAGAGATTTGTATAACAAGAGTTTGCGAAAGACAGGAGCTAAAAAGACGTTTCGCTTAATGTAGCCTAGCATTGAATTGGCTTTAGCCAGGATGCGATGAATGTGGGTTTGCCAGGATAGGTAATGGTCACTCCAAGATATTTATAGGAAGTTGCAGAAAGCAAGGGAACGTCATCAATTTAGCAGGTGGAAGGGGATATGTTACGACGCGAGACTCTCATTGTTTGGCATTTGTTAGTGTTCAGGTTTATGTGCCATTGCTAACACGAAACGAATACATCATTTAAATCTTTCCTAAAGAAACAGGCAGTACAAATTATTAGTAATTTCTCAGTAAATCCCACAATCATCAGCGAATAAACTGGTGCTAGATGAAACGCATAGTGGTAAGTCGTCAATGTAAATAAGGAATAATAGTAATGGTCCCAAAACAGAACCCTGAGGAACACCAGATGCGACAGAACTCGGAGATGAATTATAATCATTTGCATTTTACAAATTGGAAGCGGTTGGTTAGAAAACTTTTAATCCAGGTAAGTACGTCAGGGTCCAGTTTGAGTTTGCTTAATTTTAGGAGGAGCAGTTTGTGGGACACCTTGTCGAAGGCCTTGCGGAAGTCAAGAAAAATGCAGAAAACCTGGGGTCTGTGACAAAGGACTGAAAAGAAATGGTTAGTGAAGAATAGAAGTTTAGTTTCATATGATAGAAATTTACGAAAGCCGTTTTGCGAAGAAGAAAAAAATGAGTTGGCGTCGAGAAATATAACATATTGAGAAGAGATAATATGCTCAAGAATTTTACAAGGAGTGCTAATTAAGAAAATAGGACTATAACTGTTAGGGCAATAATTATCATTCGAGTTGTGCAGTGGAACTACCTTGCCAATTTTCCAATCCTCAGGAGGAAGGCCAGTAAGCAGAGACTGTTCAAAAGCTTAGCAAAAAAATTGACCTTCACATTTCAATAGCTTTAAAAAATTGCTGTTAATATTGCCAATACCACAAGATGAGGACATTTTTAGCAGGTCGATCAGTTTAACAATCCCATCAGAACCGAACACAAGCGGGTCCATAGGCCTAAACGCACGAGTATAGATAAAAAGCAGAAGAGTAATCGACATCCCCGGAAAACAATTTTACAAATACATTATTAAGTATTTTTGCACACCCACTGTTAGGGATAGGAGTACTATTCACGCCTAAAAGCAAAATAACTTGTTTCTTTTACCGCCATGCATGATATACAAAGTTTTTATGACACTAGTTGACAAGAGTCTAAGTAGAGTTTGGGTGAAAAAAAAAATGTTTAGCTTTATGTAGTGCTTTTTGTATAAAGCAGAAGTGCCTCGCTAAGCTGACCAGCGCTCTGCTGTGTCAGTGGACTTTGAGATGCGAAAAAGGAGATTGTTTTTATTCGGAAGTCTTTTTAATGCAACGTTAAATCATGATAATTTAAGTTATAAACAATAAGTATGCATGGAACAAAATAATTGATAACTGAAATGACTTTATTTTTGAACATCATCCGATTAACGTCCACGGGACGTCCGGAGAAATTGCAAAGAAAAAGGTCGAGACAAACATCTAGATCCCCGTTTAGTATATCGAAGTTAGGATTACCATAATCAAAAAAATATTATTAGAAAAAGACACGGCGGAACTAATGTTATGGTGAAGTAAGCAGTTCATTGATTCCAGGAAGTTAGGTTAAAAAACGAATAAGATTAGGCGTGTTAGACAGAACAAAGTCCAATACGTTTTCCCAAGTTAGCGTAGTTTGTGTAGGTCTAATAACAAGTTGCAAAAAAAAAAGTTTGGAACGAATATTTAAGAACTCGGATCACGCAGAAAAACTGGAAGATATAACCGCATATACCCCGGACCAGTCAATTTCGGGAACGTTGAAATCACCTTAAAGAACTAAAGGCAAGGCAGGGAATCCTACAGAAATAGCACACAAAGTGTCAAACAAGTAAGTGAAAAAAAAAATAACTGGCAGTCCCTATCCTTTTTATTCCTGCATTATTCTTTGACACTCGATTCATTCTAAAACAAAACCACTGCCACCACGAAAGTGAAACATCTTAAAAATAATCCTTAAAACGACGCCACAACCACTCCCTCTCCTCCCCCCCCCCCCCCGTCTCCCTTCGCTCGCTCTGGTCGCAAAATCTACCTTGTCCAATCAGGATGCTGCGATTAGTTCTTTTTTCCTAATTGTTTTTTCATACATGGACATTGCTCCGCTGTCGCCTCTGTTGTCAAGGCAAGGACGGGATCCACTTTGGGGACGCAAAAAACGCGAACTCATAAAGTAACGAACAGGCAACACGGGACGACATTGATCGCACTGTGTAACTCGCTCCAGACATATATATATATATATATATATATATATATATATATATATATATATATATATATATTAATAAATATATATATAGCTGCGCTTTTAGCCACCCACGCTTAAGTACACCTTCTTAGTGATGTCATTTCGTTCGGGCTTCCCGACGGCAGCACCGAGAAGCGCGCGCACAGACACACACACACGCACGAAAGTAAACAAGAGATGAAGCCGCACATGAAAGAGATCCGACCGTGGGGCTCCCGAGATAAAAGACGGAGCTTCGTAAATGCATTCGGTCGAGCAGAGCGCCCCAGAAGAACGGCGTGGGAGTTGTTAGGAAGACGACACCCCGGAACTCTTCTCGTTTTTTTCTGTCCAAACGAAGCCCCCCGCGCGGGGGAAGCTAGTATCAGTTTCCTCTGACCGTTATTCACCGCAACGGTGGTTATCAATGCCCCGGGAGGAGCATCGGTTATAATAGCGCTCATTTGCTGCTTGCTTCGTTGCTACAGTATGTCTCTCGTCGAGTGACAGGGATCGTTTTTTCCCCGCACGCGCAGAAGCTGGAGAGGAAAGCTGACACAGCGGTACGTGGCTTGCACGTGACGTCATGGCGGCATGCTGGTGGTCGTACATATTTGTTTTTGCTGAGGAGGACAAATGAGTGGAGCGAAAATGTACGCTGTAGGAGGTACGCGCTCAGCGGCATAAGCGCCCCATGATGGAATCTGATGTGACGTCATAGTCACTCACAAGGTCAGAACGGCTGGGAGGAGCTTCAGTTGTCCCGTCTCCAGCAAGAGCTTCCTCTCTTCGGCATCAGCTACGGCATGTTGGGAGCGCAGAGAACCGTACGGCGGAAGGTATGCAGCGCGTGCTGGAGGCCAGGCGTTCTAGACACGTTCTGCCATTCTCATTCGCCGTAAACCCGCGTCCCCGGATGACCCCCCTCCCCCTCCCTTTGACAATATACATAGTGTTGACAAAGGCCGTACCAGCTTTTTCTCAACATTTTGGTCAGAGCTCTTGTTTTAGTATCCTTTAGGGCCCGTTTGCTCGAAGCGCTAACCGCGGCTAAAGTTAGCCACAGTACCTAGGAGAGGGATTTTGAAATCACGTCACTGGACTCGGTAGGGATGCGGGGAAACATGGCGGTGCCCCGGTGAGTGAGCGCCGCTCGCTTTGGAACTAATATGTCGTTGTAGCTGCAATATCGGGCGCGTTAGTAAGCAACGAACGGTGCAGAAGGCTTTCGCTTTGCCTTGCCTCACTTAAATCGCAAAGCATGAGCAAGGACCTCGCCGCATTTTTTAGATGGTCTTTCGATTCTGGCCATTCCTAAGCCTAAATGAACGCGATAATGGACCTTTTTCGAGAAGCGTTCTGCGCACGCGCGAGCGCCCGATGCCAAGCGGCGGAAATTGGCACCTAAAATCGAGGAAATTCGGAAGGAGGCTATAGATCAGCGAGTAGCAAACGTAATTGCAGCATACATATAATTGTGTTACGCAAAAAAGAAAGCGGACGGAAAGAATAACACGACGTTTAAGTGGACGCCACGGATGCCCCACTTGTGCGGCGCGTTGGGCACGCCCCGCTGCTCAGAGAACGAAGAAACTGGTAGCGTAGCTCCCATTATCGATTGGTAGCGCAGGTAGGTCCCTTCCTCGATTTTTAGTTCGTGCAGCCACCGCCTGGTGCCGTCGGTATGTCGAAAAAGGTCCATTGTCAGCATGGCAACGTCTTTGGAAAGTGGATTGCCTTGACTCAATCGGCCGGGTATTGATAGCACACAAAAGCAGACAGCGTCCCAATAGACATTTTTCAAATTCCCAAGCACCGAGGTGCATGCTACGATGTGTAGTTACACGCGTTGCACGTGCTGGCGTCTGCAGTACTAATTGTTCTAAAGCAAAAAGTCTAAAACAAACTTTGCCTTGTACGTGCGTTCGTCAAAGCCTTATTATGATTATTTACTTCGAATCTTTTATAAGAGGAAGGCCAGCGCGCGCGGACCGTAGAATTACACTTCCAGCGTTCTCCTCGATGCTTGAGTAATTTAGAAAAAGGTCTATTGGGACGCTGTCTGCTTTTGTGTGCTATCAATACCCGGCCGATTGAGTCAAGGCAATCCGCTTTCCAAAGACGTTGCCATGCCGACAATCATCGCGTTCATTTAGGCTTGGGAATGGCCAGAATCGAAATACTATCTAAAAAATGCGGCGAGGTCATTGCTCATGCTTTGCGACTTAAGTGAGGTGAGGCAAAGCGAAAGCCTCCTGCACCATTCCCTGGTGACTAACGCGCCCGATATTGCAGCTACAACGACATATTAGTTCCAAAGCGAGCGGCGCTCACTCACAGGGGCACCGCCATGTTTCTCCGCATCCCTACCGAGCCAGTCACGTGATTTCAAAATCCCTCTCCTAGGTACTGCGGCTAACTTTAGCCGCGGTTAGCGCTTCGAGCGAGAGGGCCTAGGTGTTTAATTTTACTAAACTTTCCGTCACAAAAAGAAACAACAAAAAAAAAACACGAGGGTGCAAGTTTTTAACCAAGGTAACTTTACACGAGACTGCGGTTTCCTAAAGGGCGATACAAAGACATGGAAGCCTTAAATACAGATAGATATAACGGACATAGCGGGACCATGAATAGGCGACACACGACAAGAGATAATATCGGAGACACAAACGGTCAGATGTCATTACTCTAAGCTAAGCGCACACCAAAGCACTCCATAGCGGGAGTCACAGGCGAGAAGATACAGAGAGACGGACGAGCGTGCCTATAATCTCGGAGCAAAACATCGGTGCTGCATTCAGTGGAACTAACATCGTCTCGACTGCGACGCACACGGTTCTTTAACCGCAATTCAAAAAATCATCGAAGGAGCTTGAAGTGGAGTTTTGCTTCTTTGCACTCTACTGCACTTGAGTTGTGTCCGATTGGAAGGTGCAATTGGGTTCTGGAATTCTATTTCTCGTTCTTAAGTTGTTTGTAAGCGGGACTTCACCTAGACAAAGAATGTGTTTGTGTCTCCGATATTATCTCTTGTCGTGTGTCGCCTATTCATGGTCCCGCTATGTCCGTTATATCTATCTGTATTTAAGGCTTCCATGTCTTTGTATCGCCCTTTAGGAAACCGCAGTCTCGTGTAAAGTTACCTTGGTTAAAAACTTGCACCCTCGTGTTTTTTTTTTGTTGTTTCTTTTTGTGACGGAAAGTTTAGTAAAATTAAACACCTAGGCCCTCTCGCTCGAAGCGCTAACCGCGGCCAAAGTTAGCCGCAGTACCTAGGAGAGGGATTTTGAAATCACGTGACTGGCTCGGTAGGGATGCGGGGAAACATGGCGGTGCCCCTGTGAGTGAGCGCCGCTCGCTTTGGAACTAATATGTCGTTGTAGCTGCAATATCGGGCGCGTTAGTCAGCAACGAATGGTGCAGGAGGCTTTCGCTTTGCCTTACCTCACTTAAATCGCAAAGCATGAGCAATGACCTCGCCGCATTTTTTAGATAGTCTTTCGATTCTGGCCATTCCTAAGCCTAAATGAACGCGATAATTGTCGGCATGGCAACGTCTTTGGAAAGCGGATTGCCTTGACTCAATCGGCCGGGTATTGATAGCACACAAAAGCAGACAGCGTCCCAATAGACCTTTTTCTAAATTACTCAAGCATCGAGGAGAACGCTGGAAGTGTAATTCTACGGTCCGCGCGCGCTGGCCTTCCTCTTATAAAAGATTCGAAGTAAATAATCATAATAAGGCTTTGACGAACGCGCGTGCAAGGCAAAATTTGTTTTAGACTTTTTGCTTTAGAACAATTACTACTGCAGACGCCAGCACGTGCAACGCGTGTAACTACACTCGTAGCATGCACCTCGGTGCTTGGGAAATTTAGAAAAAGGTCTATTGGGACGCTGTCTGCTTTTGTGTGCTATCAATACCCGGCCGATTGAGTCAAGGCAATCCACTTTCCAAAGACGTTGCCATGCCGACAATGGACCTTTTTCACATACCGACGGCACCAGGCGGTGGCTGCACGAACTAAAAATCGAGGAAGGGACCTACCTGCGCTACCAATCGATAATGGGAGCTACGCTACCAGTTTCTTCGTTCTCTGAGCAGCGGGGCGTGCCCAACGCGCCGTCCAAGTGGGGCATCCGTGGCGTCCACTTAAACGTCGTGTTATTCTTTCCGTCCGCTTTCTTTTTTTGCGTAACACAATTATATGTATGCTGCAATTACGTTTGCTACTCGCTGATCTACAGCCTCCTTCCGAATTTCCTCGATTTTTGGTGCCAACTTCCGCCGCTTGGCATCGGGCGCTCGCGCGTGCGCAGAACGCTTCTCGGAAAAGGTCCATTATCGCGTTCATTTAGGCTTAGGAATGGCCAGAATCGAAAGACCATCTAAGAAATGCGGCGAGGTCCTTGCTCATGCTTTGCGATTTAAGTGAGGCAAGGCAAAGCGAAAGCCTTCTGCACCGTTCGTTGCTTACTAACGCGCCCGATATTGCAGCTACAACGACATATTAGTTCCAAAGCGAGCGGCGCTCACTCACCGGGGCACCGCCATGTTTCCCCGCATCCCTACCGGTCCAGTGACGTGATTTCAAAATCCCTCTCCTAGGTACTGTGGCTAACTTTAGCCGCGGTTAGCGCTTCGAGCAAACGGGCCCTAAAGGATACTAAAACAAGAGCTCTGACCAAAATGTTGAGAAAAAGCTGGTACGGCCTTGGTCAACACTATGTATATTGTCAAAGGGAGGGGAGGGGGGTCATCCGGGGACGCGGGTTTACGGCGAATGAGAATGGCAGAACGTGTCTAGAACGCCTGGCCTCCAGCACGCGCTGCATACCTTCCGCCGTACCGGTTCTCTGCTCTCCCAACATGCCGTAGTGATGCTGAAGAGAGGAAGCTCTTGCTGGAGACGGGATAACCGAAGCTCCTCCCAGCCGTTCTGACCTTGTGAGTGACTATGACGTCACATCAGATTCCATCATGGGGCGCTTATGCCGCTGAGCGCGTACCTCCTACAGCGTACATTTTCGCTCCACTCATTTGTCCTCCTCAGCAAAAACAAATATGTACGACCACCAGCATGCCGCCATGACGTCACGTGCAAGCCACGTACCGCTGTGTCAGCTTTCCTCTCCAGCTTCTGCGCGTGCGGGGAAAAAACGATCCCTGTCACTCGACGAGAGACATACTGTAGCAACGAAGCAAGCAGCAAATGAGCGCTATTATAACCGATGCTCCTCCCGGGGCATTGATAACCACCGTTGCGGTGAATAACGGTCAGAGGAAACTGATACTAGCTTCCCCCGCGCGGGGGGCTTCATTTGGACAGAAAAAAACGAGAAGAGTTCCGGGGTGTCGTCTTCTAACAACTCCCACGCCGTTCTTCTGGGGCGCTCTGCTCGACCGAATGCATTTACGAAGCTCCGTCTTTTATCTCGGGAGCCCCACGGTCGGATCTCTTTCATGTGCGGCTTCATCTCTTGTTTACTTTCGTGCGTGTGTGTGTCTGTGCGCGCGCTTCTCGGTGCTGCCGTCGGGAAGCCCGAACGAAATGACATCACTAAGAAGGTGTACTTAAGCGTGGGTGGCTAAAAGCGCAGCTATATATATATATATATATATATATATATATATATATATATATATATATATATATGTCTGGAGCGAGTTACACAGTGCGATCAATGTCGTCCCGTGTTGCCTGTTCGTTACTTTATGAGTTCGCGTTTTTTGCGTCCCCAAAGTGGATCCCGTCCTTGCCTTGACAACAGAGGCGACAGCGGAGCAATGTCCATGTATGAAAAAACAATTAGGAAAAAAGAACTAATCGCAGCATCCTGATTGGACAAGGTAGATTTTGCGACCAGAGCGAGCGAAGGGAGACGGGGGGGGGGGGAGGAGAGAGGGAGTGGTTGTGGCGTCGTTTTAAGGATTATTTTTAAGATGTTTCACTTTCGTGGTGGCAGTGGTTTTGTTTTAGAATGAATCGAGTGTCAAAGAATAATGCAGGAATAAAAAGGATAGGGACTGCCAGTTATTTTTTTTCACTTACTTGTTTGACACTTTGTGTGCTATTTCTGTAGGATTCCCTGCCTTGCCTTTAGTTCTTTAAGGTGATTTCAACGTTCCCGAAATTGACTGGTCCGGGGTATATGCGGTTATATCTTCCAGTTTTTCTGCGTGATCCGAGTTCTTAAATATTCGTTCCAAACTTTTTTTTTTGCAACTTGTTATTAGACCTACACAAACTACGCTAACTTGGGAAAACGTATTGGACTTTGTTCTGTCTAACACGCCTAATCTTATTCGTCTTTTAACCTAACTTCCTGGAATCAATGACCATGCTTACTTCACCATAACATTAGTTCCGCCGTGTCTTTTTCTAATAATATTTTTTTGATTATGGTAATCCTAACTTCGATATACTAAACGGGGATCTAGATGTTTGTCTCGACCTTTTTCTTTGCAATTTCTCCGGACGTCCCGTGGACGTTAATCGGATGATGTTCAAAAACAAAGTCATTTCAGTTATCAATTATTTTGTTCCATGCATACTTATTGTTTATAACTTAAATTATCATGATTTAACGTTGCATTAAAAAGACTTCCGAATAAAAACAATCTCCTTTTTCGCATCTCAAAGTCCACTGACACAGCAGAGCGCTGGTCAGCTTAGCGAGGCACTTCTGCTTTATACAAAAAGCACTACATAAAGCTAAACATTTTTTTTTTCACCCAAACTCTACTTAGACTCTTGTCAACTAGTGTCATAAAAACTTTGTATATCATGCATGGCGGTAAAAGAAACAAGTTATTTTGCTTTTAGGCGTGAATAGTACTCCTATCCCTAACAGTGGGTGTGCAAAAATACTTAATAATGTATTTGTAAAATTGTTTTCCGGGGATGTCGATTACTCTTCTGCTTTTTATCTATACTCGTGCGTTTAGGCCTATGGACCCGCTTGTGTTCGGTTCTGATGGGATTGTTAAACTGATCGACCTGCTAAAAATGTCCTCATCTTGTGGTATTGGCAATATTAACAGCAATTTTTTAAAGCTATTGAAATGTGAAGGTCAATTTTTTTGCTAAGCTTTTGAACAGTCTCTGCTTACTGGCCTTCCTCCTGAGGATTGGAAAATTGGCAAGGTGGTTCCACTGCACAACTCGAATGATAATTATTGCCCTAACAGTTATAGTCCTATTTTCTTAATTAGCACTCCTTGTAAAATTCTTGAGCATATTATCTCTTCTCAATATGTTATATTTCTCGACGCCAACTCATTTTTTTTTCTTCTTCGCAAAACGGCTTTCGTAAATTTCTATCATATGAAACTAAACTTCTATTCTTCACTAACCATTTCTTTTCAGTCCTTTGTCACAGACCCCAGGTTTTCTGCATTTTTCTTGACTTCCGCAAGGCCTTCGACAAGGTGTCCCACAAACTGCTCCTCCTAAAATTAAGCAAACTCAAACTGGACCCTGACGTACTTACCTGGATTAAAAGTTTTCTAACCAACCGCTTCCAATTTGTAAAAATGCAAATGATTATAATTCCTCTCCGAGTTCTGTCGCATCTGGTGTTCCTCAGGGTTCTGTTTTGGGACCATTACTATTATTCCTTATTTACATTGACGACTTACCACTATGCGTTTCATCTAGCACCAGTTTATTCGCTGATGATTGTGTGGATTTACTGAGAAATTACTAATAATTTGTACTGCCTGTTTCTTTAGGAAAGATTTAAATGATGTATTCGTTTCGTGTTAGCAATGGCACATAAACCTGAACACTAACAAATGCCAAACAATGAGAGTCTCGCGTCGTAACATATCCCCTTCCACCTGCTAAATTGATGACGTTCCCTTGCTTTCTGCAACTTCCTATAAATATCTTGGAGTGACCATTACCTATCCTGGCAAACCCACATTCATCGCATCCTGGCTAAAGCCAATTCAATGCTAGGCTACATTAAGCGAAACGTCTTTTTAGCTCCTGTCTTTCGCAAACTCTTGTTATACAAATCTCTTGCTCGCTCGAAATTAGATTACGGTGCAGCAGGCTGGGATCTTGGTCTTACCACACTCACATCTAACCTCGAATCGCTTCGAAATCAAAGTGCTCGTTTCATACTTAGCAATTATGATCGGACGGCGTGTGCAACATCCATGAAAAATAACCTCTCTTTATCTCGTCTTTTTTTACGCCGTCGTTTCTTTTGCTTATGTCTTTTCTACAAATTATATCATACTATTTCATTCCTCAGGGAGAAACTCATCCTAGAACCAACTTACATTTCTGCACGCATCGATCATCAGTTCAAACTAGGCATTCTTCATTGTCAAGCCACAGCTTCCTTTAATTCTTTCATGCCTAGAACGCCATCAGAATGGAATCACCTGCGAGCATTCTTAGCATCAATACTCTCGTCTGATTTGTTTACAACTGCCGTTACTAATTATTTTTCTTCTGAAACCGTCCCGTAACTGTGTTGATACTTCTAATTTATGTCTATTTTGTTGTGTCGCCTACCCCCTCTGTAATGCCCAATGGGCCTTGATGGTATCGAAATAAATAAATAAATAAAAAGCAGAGCTCAGCGTTTTGACGTACCAGCGCCCTCTGGTCTTCTCCTTTCTCAATTTCTCGCCACATTGTCAGACATCTTCTGCACCTCATGTTTTTTAGTTGTTTTTTTGCGAGTGTTTTTTATTTAAGTGTGTCAGCTTCAAGATCAATATATTGTTCACAAAACATTGACTGATTTATTGATTGATTGATTGGTTGATTCCAGCTAGAACCTATTGCGACCATACTCGCCTAAAGTTTAAAAAGAAATCTGTGGGGGCTGCACAAAAATGATCGTCGTCATTCGCCTACGAAAACGAGAAAAAACCAGACATCCGCCGCAGATAACGAAAGCAAATAACACTAAAACAAATAACGACAAGCCTAGTATTTCGATGCAGGCAAAGCTACATCGGCTATAAAAACGAAAAAAATTGAATACACAAAATTATGGCGCAATCAACAGAAGAAGAAAACAACGCGAAGCTTAGGGAAGGAACATCATGAGAGTATACTATACATTTGAAACTACAAATATCGGCGCTATATAAGCCCTGTGGGTCCCGGGGAATCTGCAACAGCTGCGCCCGTGGTTTGTTGTTTTGCCAATGAAGGAGCGCGGACTAATGTAAACTTTAGCGCATTAACAAACGAAAGACGGGCGGTAAGAATGCAAAGTTTGGGGTTCGCACCGACGGCCGTCTAAACTGCATTTTAACGGCACAAGTCGTGCACGCGAACAGGAATTCTGCCTCGCTGCGAGGCGCCTTTGTCGAAATCCATTATTTAACTCCAGGACCGGCAAGCAGCGTTCAAGTGGCGCTACTTAAAATGGTACTTCTGAAGGACCCGGAGGTGGATGGGCGTAAAACGTAACATTCCTTTTTTTTTTTAATAATTGCTCGTGCATGTTTCTCGTATTTCTGCATTCTAGGGCTTTTTAACCGGTTAGCACGAGTTCATTGTCATAACGATAGAGTCATATCTCGTTAATATGTACCGGGTCCGGGTTCATATAAGCAGCCCACTTTATACACAAAATATACGGGTACAAAGTTTCTGACAAGGTATATTTTTTGTATTATGCACGATCCACTCCATGAACAATTTTTGATGAGAACGGAGGTGTTCATATTGACGAGACGCGTATGTGCAGAATCGATACCGCCAAAAACACATCTTTTGTTCGGGTAGCTGTTGCCAGTCTGGCTTTACAAATATAACAAAAAAATTAACTCGATGGTGATACCCATATTGCGAAATGGCTGTATCGCCGAAGTTCCATCGATGTTTCCTGTCCTCGTAGAATCCACATCCCTCCTCTTTCACTGATCTAGGCTTCATTTTGTATGAGGCGTCAAATATCTTTGAAGGTGAGGATCTTTCGTGTCGTGTACCCACGCTTTCACTTAGCACCAGTGCAATGATACTCATGGCGCTTGGGTTTTGTGCATTTTGTCGTCAACGTCGGCATGTCTCTAAGCTATTCCTAGCCTTTTTCTTGCATAAGACTGGACAATATGGCAACTCTTCGCAAAAATATTTAGAAAAGAAATGAAAAAGCAACGTACTTCTAATCAGAGTGTCGAACCGAAATTTTTATCGGTTCGATTCCGGTTCGGGTTCACGGCTTTCGGTTCAGCTCCGGTTCAGTTCCGGGCAGCAAACAATAACGGTTCGAACCGGTTCGAACCGGTTTCGAACCGGTTTGAACCGCTAAACTGAAAATATATTTTCCGCGTTCCCTTGGCAATAGGCACTATTTCAAGAGTGAAACAAGTAACTATGTAGCTTTTTATCTTTCGTAGAATCCACTTTTATTTTCAGGTACCAAAAATAACTTGCATTATTTAATTTTGATGAAACAGTAAATGCAAAGCTAGATTAATATATATGACTCAATATCTATTTTTTACCTCAGTTCCATATATTTTACCTGAATCTAAAGGTTATCAGTCAGGTGGGTCGCCTAAAATACGCGTGATTCGTACAATTTTGCGTCGCAGTATCAAAAGTCGAATCCTGAGTTGTCTTGGACTTAGAAATTAATTACAGTGCATCAAATCATAAAATAGGCGCGCCATATATATCCTGAAATCTATAGTTTATAAAATATGTTTCACAATATATATGATGACGACGCAACCGAGCTAAAAGCAAAAATATTTTCAAAATCTCAGGAACGTTTTAGGACAAACCCTTTCAGTCTACCTTTTATAGAAACACTGAGCGGCAAGCACAACGCTTGCTTTCCTGACCAATATTGTTTACACTTAGCACCGTGATGCAGGCGAAAAATCATGCAGAAAAGAGTGACCTTCGTTTTCGGATCGGATCTGGCCTAAAATAGCGCGTAGAGAAGTAAACATATTCGAAGTAGCTTTGCGTTTGAGGTTTGTTCTTGACAAGATGCCGGTCAATTCAATTTGCAAATAAGCATCACATTTGCTATTTCTTTTTGTTAAATAGAACAAAGTAGTATTTCATAGTCTACTCGACATTACAGCTACTTAATTGGTCACTTTCTGACGGTCTGCGTGCGCAATCATCACAGTTCCACCACGCGCCTCTGTGGACTTTGTTTTCATATAGCCCACAGACACATAAAATTGTTGTTTATCAAATAAAAGAAGCAAGAGACTTCTATATGTTTGGCAAGTTGAATATGCGTCAGGAACACAATTTATTTAAATCAGCGTAAAGGGCCCACGAAACGATTTTTGGGCTGGAATAATTGAATTTAGGTTGGGATTTTACTAATAACACATCGTTTAGTGGGCCAAAAGAAAGAAGGTAGAAAGTCAAAAGGCTAATTTTCAGAACAAAAATTCGAAAACACAGCGGACTATTTCATACCTTCTCCCCTTCGAAAGCTCACTGCCTTTTCACTGTGATACATCCGCGGTACCCAAAGCGCGTCACACGGCCCAAACGCACGTCACACAACACCGGGACCTCATTTATTCCCTTCACCCCTAAGCTGACAGTGCGGTGGAAGCTATGCGCTTGCCGGAACAATCAGCCACCTCCCTTTCATCACCTGACGTCATTCTCTATGCTCGAGGGAGCGTGATCACGTGGCAAAGTGTGGCTTGCTCAAGGAGCACGTAGCTTCCACAGCACTGTCAGCTTAGGTTTGAACGGGGTGGGGGAGCAACTTTTGTCTGAGTTTTGAGCGACGGGCTAATCTTCTAGAGGGAGAATGGCAGTGTCCGGGTACACAAACGATCCGAGCACGAGGGGAGTCCCTCCATTCCGTCTTCTTAAACTGTTTGGTATAATTCGCGATTTGTGAGTTGAGGAGAAAGCTAAGAAGGAAAAAAGTTGAAAAATCGTTTCGTGACCCCTTTAAAAATAAAAAAATAAAATGTTTAAGTTTCTCCCAAATCATTTATACACGCGCCTCTGAGGATAAAGCCGGAAAAGATTTGCAGAGCATATTTAGGACAATTTCGGGGCGCATTTACTTATGATGTATATTTTTAGGTTGATCGGCCCGTTATTTATATTGTCAAGTCTGCAGGCGGTAATAAAATGTTTGTTATTGTCATCAATGAATATGACTGTTTGAAGTTCACACAGCCGCTTGAGATCGACACGGGAGGACGATACTCGAAAATACGTTATCTGTTGAGTCTGCGGAACGTGCTTTTTTGTTCGCTGTTTGGCAGTGTGAAACACCGGGTCGCGGGGTATGCCAAAAATAACTGTGTGCTCACGTTATAGATCTGTAGGCAAATACACGAAATGTGCAGAAAGATAATAAATGATAGTCTTCTAAATAAGACCATACACGACGACTTACTGCAAAAAGAAATATATAAAGATGCATGTTTTTAACGTAAACACGTTTGACGAAACTCCGTCTTGTTGGGTCAAAAATTTGAGAAATACAGACCTACACAAAAAATTTGAGAAATACAAACCTACAGAGCTACACAGACGATGCTCCTGCAGAGAATACTTTTTATTTTTAAGGCACTCCCCCTCCGTTCGGGGGTGCCGATTCGACAATTATATTTGTGCCATTTGTTAACAGTAATCCTTCATTTCTTTTTATTTTGCACCCAAAAACTGCGAAGTTTTTGAACTGCAAAAATTCGAGTGGCCGCCGGCGTTCGGCTGTCCCTCAATGGCCACTAGAATATTTCTTTTGAGGTATCCCTGCCGCACACACTTGTAGTTCTACTCGTATTTATCGTCAGATTAATATGCCATATTTAGTCCTTCCAATGCTTCTATTCTCGAGGACAACTTTCTCAGACAGTTCAGCAAAAACGAAAACATGTTTCGGTGCCTCAATGATGTGTACATGTAAAATGGTTCATGGAACAATTTTTGTACTTTCAGTAAACACCGCTAAAAAGTAATCCCTGACGTTGATAACTTCCAAAAACACCCATTAGTTTTCCTCTCCGCTCAATGGCAGACGCAGAAAAAATAAAGAAAAGAAAGAACTTCCCCTTCTCAACTTGCTATTAGACGACGATGTAATCTGACGCTAGTTGTATACCGCCAGTGTTCATCATAGTCGTGCGTTGGGACTGGCAAAGAATAAAGCATGGGTTGAACTTGAGACATTGTTAGAGTTCGGCTATTCTCATCTTTTATTGAACAAGAGCAAACACGAATGTTTGGCGATGCAGATTACCAAGAACCCGAGCACTCGACTCGGGCTCATGACAATCGAGTACGGTGTCACATGACTCGCGGCGAGAAGTCGTGATGGCACGTGACTTCACGGTGCACGGTCTCAACAACGCTAATACATCTATAGTCCATTGTAACTCAAGAAGGTAATGCGAGGAAAGGAAGGCCGGTGGGGAGGAAGCAGACGGAACGCTGGAGAAGAGAGGGGGAAACCTCCTCCTCTCTCCAGTGTTCTGTCTGCTTCCTCCTTCCCGGCCTTCCTTTCCCTCGCACTACCTTCTTGAGTTGCAACGGACTATATTGACGTTCTGAATTTAAGTCGACTTGACGCGGTGAGTCATGCGACTACGTCGCGGGGCCACGTGACGTGGCATTATTTGACAGCATGTCTTGACACCATGATGTCAGGTGACCACATGACACACGATTAATCGTAGTGCCAATACAAAAGTGCCATGAAAACCCACAATTTCTCATACATTGCAATTCTGTATATGACAATTTGATCACTACATATTAATACAGCTGCTAACTTTTACTCTCAAACACTCAATTTGTGATAAGAAAAATTACCGTGAACCGTTTTGAACCGGTTACCGTTATATTTTTTCCGGTTCAGTTCCGGTTCAGTTCCAAGATGGCGGCGAAGATTTCGGTTCGGTTCAGTTCCGGTTCGGCTAAAAATAACGGTTCTGTTCCGGTTTTCGGTTCGGTTCGGTTCCGGTTCGACACCCTGCTTCTAATAACATTTAAGACCTTTTAAACCTGGACAGCGGTTCATTAGTGAAGTACAAATTCAAGTTACGTTTTGTTTTTTTATCTCGTAAGAGAAAGTACCTCGGGTTAAATGTTGTCTTTCTGGAGACTACCTAAAATACATTGCAGCACGCTGCTGAGTTATTCTCTTCAAGGCAACATGCTTTCCTTAACTTTCGAAGGGTAGGCGCATTAGATATTAGAGAATTATAACTCTAACTGCATGGACCGCGGAAGACTTCTCAAAGACAGCAAAGTTTGTTATGTCCATTAGGAACGGGCAGACGGAACTCGGCAAAGGTGCATTCACTCCGGCATTTGAATCGCATCCTTGAAGCGGATCTGCTCGTCTTCATCGTCAAACGCCCGTGCAATTGTATAGAATCTGCAAGCTACTGTGTTCACAGCCCCTCGGCGAGCATGGTTCAACCGCCAGTGTGAATCCGGCGGAACACGAGTTCAAACTTTTCTGTTGTTGGCCCTAATTCCTTCCGTCTCGTTGCTTTATCGTTACCTTTTTTTCCGCTTAGTTGCCTTAAAGGCTAATCTGATCAAATGTCGAACCAAAATATATGATTGTTGTCGATTTACGGAGACTATAAATACGAGCATCGCCCAAAATATTACTCTGATGGGGAAACCGCTAAATACTCTAAAATTGACATTAAAAACTTAAACACGTTTATAGCTCTCTATAATGCCGAATTAGAGCGCAGCTCTTAGGGAGCAGGAGGGAAGGTTACGGCGAGTCGTTCGCTTGTGATGTCGACGGGCGTCCGGAGCAGACGTCGTCGTTGACGGGCTCCCGACCCCCGGAACCCCTTGTGCCACAGAAAAGTTTGGCTTTGTTTCATCGCGTCGTCACCGTAGGCTTTCCGAAGCATTTCGAGCGTCTTCGCCCCGTTTTCACCCAGTTTCACACAAAAATTGATTGCATAACGCTGTAAAAACTGGCGCTATATAAGTCATATTTTCGGGGACTGATATAGTGTCTCTATTTAATTCCAACTCGTCACGTTAAATGAAGAAACCCAGTACGGACTATGGACAGCTAGCTTGGGAACGAAATGGGTAAATACATGCTTTTATATTTTTATTGTAGTCTCTGTAAGAAGAAACAAAAACAAACGAAAATTTGTTAGTGGGACAAAAAAAAAGAATAGTAAAGCTCTTCGGTTACAGAATTTACCCAGAGCTTCCCCATCGTCAATAAGACAATGGTGACTGGCAATGGTTAAAATTTTCAGGGGTTTCCAGCCTGAATCACTTGCGAGTTCTTTCCCTATTCCAGTTGCAGATCACAAAATGAACAACATACCAGCTTCATTATTTATTATTTGTGATTGTGGCATTGATTCATGATTATGGATGACAAACATTATGGAGTATTGTTTTGGGGTCTGGATATGTCCGTATTAAAGAGAGAATACTGTAATAGCAAACAGAAATGTTTGTTTCAGTGCCATAAAAACAATAATTATAATTTCTGATATGTGTTATATACAACCAAGTCCAGTGTGAAGTAAATATTCAGCCCTGCCGGAGAGTCGTATGGCAAACAGCCCTATTTGTGAGGTATGTCAAAAAATATTTAAATGGTTATTGGTTGTGGAATCTTAAATATAACCGAACGTATATTATGATAAAATATCAATTGTTCAACCTGTGTAATAAGACAATAACGCAAACTTTAGTGGGTCAGATCTCCAAGTAGTTGTTTGAATTCTAGCTGCCAAAGGTCTTGGTATCACGAGTTCGAAGCAACAGATCCTCCCCCTCCCCTCCTCCCCCTTAAGAAAAATAACTGCCCAAAAATTGTTGGCCACCAGCAGGCTAACAACTTCTCTGAACAAAGTGGATGCTCAGAGGCTTTTTGTTAGTCTATGATCTTGCTCCATAAAAATCATCCAAAGAGCAACCTGGGACAATATTGTCTCTCGGGGGTCTCAAGAAGCACAGCCGAAAGATTTCATGCCCAGTTGAAAGCTCGTGTCATTTTGACTGGTCCATGCAAATAAAAAGTTAACACAATGCATTGTTATTCAGGCACGCCTGTTCGTTGCTTACTTATACAGACCTGAACCAAAATCTTTAGAGACATATTCCTTAATATTGTGTATACCTTGCTGTCTATAGACTACTTTGGCATTTCTGATTTCTCTTGGCCTCTTGATGAGCTTCCGATACCTGTCGCTTGGGCCGTCAAGCTGAATCATGAGTTGAACCAGGTTTTCTTGGTGTGGCCATCGAGATCCTATGATGCCCATGGGTATGGACCAGCCACTTCATTGTGCTTTCTCATTTTTGCTGTATGTGTGTTCTCTATCTTCTCTGGATATGCCAAGAAAATGTAAGAACACATTAGTTTGTCTCGTCGCAACACATACACTTGCAGAAGAGAAACAGGGCTAGCGAAGCATTCCATAGGGCTGCTCCTACTATCCTTTTGTTTTTGTTATCCTCCCCTTTGCCCCAGCCATTCTCGTTTTAATTACAGTTGACCTGGATTAAACTCCATATATCACTATGAGGGAAGATAGCATGCTGATGGTTACATATTCGGCTTGATAGGTTGGCCAGCAATCAAGTGTACTTCACAAAAAGTGAGCACAGACATTACCTTTGTGTTTTGGGGTTCCCTGTCCCTGAGGCTTGTTGGAGTGATTTTCATGCATTGAGTTGACCGTGATTAAACTCCGTAGATCACTATGAGGGAAGATAGCATGTTGATGGTTACATATTCGGCTTGATAGGTTGGCCAGCAAATCAAGTGTACCTCACAAAAAAGTGAGCACAGACATTACCTTTGTTTTTTGGGGTTCCCTGTCCCTGAGGCTTGTTGGAGTAATTTTCATGCATTAAGAATCTGTATAGATACACAAAAAATATATATAATGCAAATGTTGCTATTTTAAGTGCAACAAATGAGAAAAAAATGCCTAACGTGAGTTTTAATTGTTTTGAGGGAGCAGCGTTGGTAGGTGTAAAAACTTGCGGAAGAATTGCACATAGAAGGACGGATAGCACATCTCGGGATCAAGCTCTGCTGTTTGCATTCTGCCCCTTAATGCGTAAATCTTTCGAGATTTTGAAAGTATCTTTCGAGATTAAGTTATTTTACTATTTAGGTTTCTTTTTATTTCTGAAAGAAATAAAACATGGCTGACTAGTCGCAGGGCTGTCAAAGCATCTACATTAGATACATTAATAAAAACAGGCACGTATTATAAGATATGAACTCTGTGAAATATAAAACTGGCAGAAGAATATTTATATATACACTACAATTTACTCAACGGTGATCTACACTGTTGTGCACGAAATCGACGAGAGGTAGACGAGATGATATTTCGTCAACACTGTACAAATCATAAAATATTTGCAGGACGGTCTTCATCCACAAAACCATGTGCTAAAAACGCTCGCCGAAATGTGTGCATCGTAATGAAATCATGGTAGCATTTTGTGAATTTCAAAAATAAAACGATATATTCAATTACCTAAAAGAGTACAAAACCCTCAAATCCGCAATTTGTGGATGGAAGATAAGCTTAGGAAAAGTTTCAATTGGGGTCAAGCTTTCAAACTCACCGTCGTCAGTTGGGATCCGAACGAACGGGTGCTTCTTGTCCCCGACGGTGCTTGGTGACCACTTTGCGTAACCGCACGAATGAGATAGTTCAAAGACACGAAAATCCTTCCACTTCCCCGAGAGTGCGAGGCTCGCGCAGTGCGACGATCGAGTCGCCGACGCTTGACGCACCGAAGGTGAGCGAAAGCGCGAAATCACCGACCGAGCAGACTCACGGACGCCTCCACAACGGTCCACCAGTTTCGGAGCGCGCAGACCGCAAGCGCGCATGCGCAGAGGCAGCGGTTTCCTTTTAGAAGCGCAAAAAACAGAAAAAGGACAACATTTAGAGAGCGTGATGTTGACACGAACTTTAAAAAACATGTAATATTTTTAGGAATGCGCAATTTGGATTTAGTGAAATAATATGCAGTTAAAACTAGAGCTAAATGAAGTTTGATTCATTAATGTTTTGTTTAGTTTTTAGTAATGAGCGCCTCCGACCACGCGAGCGCTGCTGTACACCTCGATGGTGGCGCCATCCGTGTTTCGGCCGCGCAATTCGCTTTTTGTCCGGAGGTTGGCATAGATCCCCACTAACTTCTCCGCCCGAAACCCCGCCCCGCAAAACAAAGTTAACGACTACAAAAAAACAAAAAATGAAAGTTGCTTACAACTTTCTGTAACACCGAATTAGAGCGCAGCTCTTGAGGAGGAGGAGAGAAGGGTACTGAGGGGAGGATATACCCCTCCTCCCTCCTCCTCACCTCCTCATCCTGCCTGCTACTCGTCCCTCCGAGCGGCGTCGGCGTCGCCGTCGGCGTAACCGTGAGGTCGCGTGACCCTCGTGACCTCACGGGGGTCACGTAACTTTACGGGGGTCACGTGACCCCACCGGGGTCACGTGACGTAAACCGGGAACACGTGACCTCACGGGGGTCACATGACGTCACCGGCGTTACGTGACTTCACGGGGGTCAGGTGACCTCACGAGGGTCACGTAACGTCACCGGGGTCACATGACTTCACGGGCGTCACGTGACCTCACGGGGGCACATGACGTCACCGGTGTCACCTGACCTCACGGTTACGCCGACGGCGACAGCGACGGCGACGCCGACGCCGCTCAAGCCCGAAATGGGCGCCTAACAGCTGCTCTCTAAAAACATTCCGGGAAGTTTTTGGGACAGACCCTGTATTGAGAACGTGAAGTGAAGTGGCTTCGGATCAAGCTTAATGCAGTACCTCTTATTCCACATAGAGGTAGTTTCCGGAGTAGAATGTTATTCTCTATGGGGTCAAAGACATTTCTAAACTTTAAAATTACACCTAGGGTAAAACAATGTTGCACAATGTCTTATATTGTATGTTTAGCAGCGCCATGTCAGTTGATTTACCTTTTCAAGACCCATACTGGTGAATTGTAAATATGTTATGTTTATCACTACACTCAACCGGACGTTTGTATATGACACGTTCAGGCATTTTAGAGAAATTAGAAAGCAGATAGAGGTTTATAGCTGTTCAAATTATTTTGTGAACCACCTTTTTGGAATATACGATTATACTCATCTCTCTTAGTGCGCACAGGTGGTCGAGCTCCTTTTTGCCTACCTCGTTCTCCTCGCTTACCTCTCTGGTCACGTGACATCTCCCGTTAACCAATCAGCATCGAGTTTCGCGGCCACGCTTATGAAGCTTCATTAGCTGGCTTCGCGAAAGGCTGAGCAGCTTGACACAAACATTTCATGTTAAAATGTAATGCATTTTCGCGCAGTAGCATTTGACTCCGTTTTCTTATTATTACGTTTTGATACGACCTCGAGTCACCAAAAAATGTATGCTTCGTATTTCGTTTATAGAGCTACTCCTGGAATTGGTTGCCGTGCCTCAAGCACGAATGCCCAGGGGCCTCGCTATCGCAACTCGACGGAAGGTCTTGTAACATTAATTGAAAAAAATAAAACGTTTATTAATGCTTGGCTGGTACGTCCGTCACCCTTGCCCGAACTAGTTTGGCCGGTCAAATGCTTCTGTGTTAATGGGCTTTTAGCATGAATGCAAATTCTCTTCTTTGTCACTTTTGACTTATATAGCGCTGATCACGAAATTTTACTGCATGAGTTCAGCTAATAAAAGTCTCACGTCACAAGGTTCAAGTCCGCCGCGATCCGCGGAAGCTTGAAAAAGAAGGTGGCACTACGTGCTGGCGGTGAGCCGCGACAATCGCCCAGTGATCTGGCACGCTGTGGATTGCAACGCAATTAGCTGGTCGCAGGTTAACGTGGGCCCGAATGTCCCAGCGCCGCAGAACTGCGGAGTGATCGAGAGCTGGAACATTGGAGGGACTGCCAGGCGGACGACTGTTCACGCACTCCTTCAGTCGCAGGGACTTCAGGAGGCTAACCAGTGTCGCTTTCGTAAAGCACTAGAAAGATAGAACTTCGTGGTCGTTGAACAGCTCCATCACGCTCAACCGCTGCCTGAAACAAAGCCAGGACTTTGGAAGGCTCGCATCTTTGCTGTTGTGCAGGAGTTCGTCGGTTCGGAGGACAAAAGCTACGATTGGTGAATGATGTCTCGGCCACCATGTCGTATATAACCAACTCGAGTTTGACGAACATATTCCCTGGAGAAGGGGAACAAGAGGGACAAAGGGCAAACACAAATCTCCAAACACAGCAGTAGGTGACTGGTGAGCGACCGAAAAAATCCGCCTGGTCCGGGTATCGAACCTGGGACCTCTCCATTACAGGTGGAGCGTGATGGAGAGGTCCTGGATTCGATACCCGGACCAGGCGGATTTTTCGGTCGCTCACCAGTCACCTAGCTGTGTTTGGGGATTTGTGTTTGTCCTTTGTCCCTCTTGTTCCCCTTCTCCAGGGATTATTTTTCATCATTCTTGTCCAGCTCGCTTGCAGTTTTGCATTTAATTGCATTATAATTACAACTCGAGTTTCGACGAAAATCGAGTTAGCTCCGCAACTACCTTGACAGTTTAGAGAAAGTTCTTTAAGATCCCCTTCGTCGAGTGGAGGTTCGAGTCGAATTCGAACTCTGAAGTGGAAAACTGTCCTCAAGTGGAGTTTTAGTGGAGTTACGAGTCGAGTAGCGTTTATGAATTCGGCCGTAGAACTTTGCGGGAATGCACGCCACACAGGCTCGCATAGATCTCGCACAGGCTGAAAAGCTGTTCTTTTATTCTTGCGGAAACGCTAAGGAAGAATACTTTTGAGTGTCCGCTTCTCGTAAGGAGTAGGAGGAGTCGACGAAACCCATCCAGAGCTTTTCTGAGAACCCTAGACTATCGATATTCACAGAACAAGTGATAAAAAATATAACTCCTAGTATTATGAAGCCCGCTTCACATGGTGCGATTTCGCTTCCAAATTCCCAGCTGCGACGTCAGGCACCGCAGCTTCCACCATAATGGTTTCGCCGCACGAGTGTCGTCGCAACTGCGAAATCGCAAGTGAAATTGCACCATGTGAACCACGTTTTAGGTTCTTCATTTTTTAGAAACCGTCTCCGCGAATTGTTATTACAGGCAGACGTAGTTTCGACTAAGGATATGATATAGACCTATGTGAATATTGAGGTTAGCGCGTTAATAGATCTAAACAATTTAGAAAATAAAAAACGGCAAGCATAACGGCACGTCTATCTTCTGATACCTGACGTCTCATAGCTCCATCTTATGCAGACAACTCTTTACGGAAGACATGTCTTCTGTCCGACTGCACAAATTCCCTTCAACACTTTTTGGAAGGGGTCATTCTTCGGTGTCTCATTGTTTACAGTTAATGAGCACCAGTCATTTCATGCTAAAGTACGTGCGAAGTTCGAGCCCAGCGATTAACGAAGTTGCAAACCTCGGCAGTACTCTTTCGAAACTCTGGTAATCTTACACGAGAGAAACACAGGTGTACATATTGTCACGAAGGACAAGTGATGAGGCGGCGAATAACTGAATAAACTAAACGTTTAATGGGGCGAACTTGTGCCCAAAAATAAAAAGGAAAAGAGAGAGAACAACAGAGCGTCGCGGGCGTCGAAGGCGGCGAAGCAGCAAGATCGAACGCTGAGGCGAAACTGACTTTGGCTCGCCACGCGAAGCCCCTTATGTACACGCGTGGGCTTCTGGAATAATCGGCGTGGAAGGTTCGACGCGTAGAACGTTCGGGCCTAGAATAAACAACAAGGTTCTCGAATTCACCAGAACATTAAACTGAAAGTATAAATAAAATTCACGGAACTCCCAGGAATCGAACCCTGGGCCTCCGCACGAAAGTCAAGCGCGGTAACCACTCGGCCACGCACGCGCTTGCTCGCCGACGCTGCGTGGCATTACTCCCCCTTTAAAAGGCATCGTCTCGATGCCACGTGAAAGGCAACAAAACAGAGCAAGACAAACAAAAGAATGGGAAAATACGGAGGCTGGCAAACACAATCCTGTCAAGCGTTGCACGAGATCACAGTTCACAGTCTTATCGCGCGTAGTACGGCTTGAGGCGCACGACGTGGACGACTTCCGGTCGCGGAGGGCGGCGTGATGAAGTCCGTGTTCCGTCGGGCATCACCTCGTAGTTCAGATCGCCGAGTCGGCGAAGCACTTTGTAGGGTCCGAAGTAGCGCTTCAGGAGTTTCTCGCTTAGACCGCGTCGTCGTATTGGGGTCCAGACCCACACACGGTCTCCGGGCTTGAAGCGAACGTCGATCCGGCGAAGGTTGTACCGGGTAGCGTCGACACGTTGTTGATCTTGAATTCGGAGTCGGGCGAGCTGGCGAACTTCTTCGGCTCGTTGAGCAACCACCTGGGCGTCGGGTATCCCATCGTCAGCTGGCTCGTGGGGTAGCATTGCGTCGAGCATGGTCGACACTTTTCTGCCATGCACCAGCTGAAACGGTGTTACTCCTGTCGTCTCTTGCACCGCCGTGTTGTAAGCAAATGTGACGTAGGGTAACACCTCGTCCCAAGTCTTGTGCTCTACGTCGACATACATTGAGATCATGTCGGCGATGGTTTTGTTCAGCCGTTCTGTTAGTCCATTTGTCTGCGGATGGTACGCAGTGGTTCGACGGTGGCCGGTGCCACTGAGACGAAGGATCTCTTGCGTCAGCTGGGCCATGAACGATGATCCACGGTCGGTAATGAGGACTTCGGGGGCGCCGTGCCGGAGGACAATGGACTCGATGAAAAACTTGGCGACTTCCACAGCCGTACCTGATGGAAGGGCTTTCGTCTCGGCGTACCGTGTGAGATAATCTGTGGCGACGATTATCCAGCGGTTTCCCGACGTTGACGGCGGGAAAGGGCCAAGTAAATCCATTCCGATCTGCTGGAACGGCGTAGACGGGGGAGCAATCGGATGCAGATGTCCTGACGGCTTCGTCGGCGGTTTCTTGCGTCGCTGACACTCGTGGCATGATCGAGTGTAGAGGTGAACGGTCTTCGGTAGCCTTGGCCAGTAGTATTTTTCTCGAATCCTGGCGAGCGTCCTGCTGTAGCCAAGGTGCCCAGCCGTTGGGTCGTCGTGACAGGCTTGGAAGATCTCCTCTCTAAGGTCGGCAGGGATTACCAGCAGCCATGGCGAGCTGTTGTCTCCGAAGTTCTCCTTGTAAAGCACACCTTGTCGGAGGACGAAGGTCGGCAGGGCTCTCAAGAAGACACGGGGGATAGTACCCCCTCGTCCTTCGAGGTGCTCGATTAGGGCGCGCAACTCAGGATCGTCTCTTTGACGTCGCGCCATGTCGTCGGTGTTCACCGCGCCTAGGAAGCACTCGTCGTCATCGTCGTCGCTGCTACCGGAGGATGTCTCGACAGGGGCTCTGGACAGGCAATCGGCGTCGCTGTGCTTGCGGCCTGACTTGTAGACCACAGTCATGTTGAACTCCTGCAGTCGGAGGCTCCATCGAGCGAGACGTCCTGAAGGGTCCTTTAGGTTCGCAAGCCAGCAGAGCGAGTGGTGGTCCGTGACAACGCGGAAAGGGCTCCCGTATAAGTACGGGCGAAACTTCGTGATGGCCCAGACGACCGCCAGACATTCTTTTTCAGTCGTGGAGTAATTTCTCTCCGCTCTGGACAGTGTCCGACTGGCGTAGGCGATGACTCGCTCGGTGCCTTCTTGCACTTGAACCAGTACCGCGCCAAGGCCTTCGTTACTTGCGTCCGTATGAATCTCGGTTTCCGCATCTTGATCGAAGTGTCCAAGAACAGGAGGAGTCTGGAGTCGTTGCTTCAGCTCGTCGAATGCGTGCTGTTGCTCCTCGGCCCATTCGAACTTCTCGGCGTCCTTCGTAAGTTTTGTGAGCGGTGCGGAAATTCTTGCGAAATCCCGAACGAAGCGTCGATAGTAGGCACAAAGTCCAAGGAATCTTCGCACGGCCTTCTTGTCTGAAGGCGCTGGAAATGCCGCAACGGCGCGAGTCTTCTCGGGGTCTGGGCGGACGCCGTCATTACTAACCACGTGGCCTAGGAACTTCAGTTCGTCATAGGCGAACCGGCACTTGGACGGCTTAAGGGTGAGTCGTGCGGTCTGTATGGCTTGGAGTACAGCTCGGAGTCGTCGCAAGTGCTCGTCGAAGTCACTTGAAAACACAACGACGTCGTCAAGGTAGACAAGACAGCTCTGCCACTTCAGTCCTGCCAGTACGGTGTCCATGACACGCTGGAAAGTTGCTGGCGCCGTGCATAGTCCGAAGGGCATCACCTTGAACTCGTACAGTCCATCCGGCGTGACGAAAGCTGTCTTCTCTCGGTCCCGTTCGTCGACTTCGATCTGCCAGTAACCGCTCTTCAGATCCATCGATGAAAAGTACCGGGAGTGGCGCAGCCGGTCTAGTGTGTCATCGATGCGGGGAGTGGATAGACGTCTTTCTTGGTTACCGCGTTCAGCTGTCGGTAGTCCACGCAGAACCTAAGCGTTCCGTCCTTCTTCTTGACAAGCACGACTGGAGAGGCCCACGGACTGCTTGAAGGCTGGATGATGTCGTCGTTCAGCATTTCTTGCACTTGCTCTTGAATGACCTCCCTTTCTTTTACGGAGACTCTGTACGGCGATCGGTGCACAGGGAGCGCGTCGTCCTCGGTAACGATGCGATGCTTCGCAACGGCGGTTTGGCGCACCTTCGACGACTTCGCGAAGCAGTCGCTGTATTCGGCGAGGAGGTCAATCAGCTGTCGTCGTTTCGGGCCTGGAAGCTTCGGGTCGATGTCGAGCTGCGCTGGCGGCGCAATGTCTTGCTGAGGTGGCGATGATTCGTCAGCGATCACGGCGATTGCGGCGGAGTTTCGAAGTTCCTCGACGTGGCCCACAGCGGCACCTTTCGTGAGGTGTTGCGTTTCTTGTCGGAAGTTCGTCACGAGGACCACGGTGCGCCCATCCTGAAGTTCAGCCACTCCTCTTGCAACGCCGATTCCTCTCCCTAGGAGCAATTGGAGGTTGCCTTCCAGGACAACTTCGCCGCAGGTAGCTGTATCGGTCACGACGGGTACGACAACACATGATCGCGGCGGCAGGTTCACGTGGTCGGCGGCGACTCGGACGGCGGCTGACGCTGTTTGGGGTTTCTCTAAAGGCGGAACAGGCTTCCGCAGCGTCAATCTGTTCTCACCCAGGTCGATGACGGCGCCGTATTCACACAGAAAATCCATGCCGAGAATGACATCTCTAGAACAGTCTTGTAGAACGACGAATTTTACAGGGCACGTTTCGCCGTGAATTTCGACGCGAGCAGTGCAACTTCCTACTGGTGTGATGAGATGCCCTCCGGCGGTTCGTATTTGAGGTCCATCCCACGGCGTTGTCACTTTTCGCAGTCGGCGAGAGAGCCTCCACTCAAGACTGAGTAGTCTGCTCCGGTGTCCACGAGTGCCGATGCGTCGAGGCCGTCGATAACAACGTTTAGGTTGTTGGACACCGTTGCAGGCGCGTCGGTGCGATGCGGGGCGTTGGGAGAGTGGGAGCGCTCCGGCGTTTTTGGAGGCTGTTTGCTTCCGTCGTTTTCGGCAACGTCACCTCCAGGCGTTGCCGCACTTAGTTTTCCCGGCGACGCAGGGGAGACAGGCTCTCTCGGCGAGGTCGTGGCGCTGGGGACGCTGAACGTCGTGGCGATGGGGAGCGGGCTTCACGGCGGAGAGACGACACTGGGGAGGGCGAGCGTCGGAGATACTCCTCGATGTCGCGAGGGCGCTCGTCGTACCTTGGGCGCGGGTCGTTCGGGTGGAACCCGCGCAGCCCCAGTTGTCTGTAGGGGCATCGGCGGTAAATGTGGCCGGCTTCACCGCAGTGATAGCACAACGGGCGTCGATCGGCCGTCCTCCACACGTCGGTCTTTCGTGGCGCTGCTGGTTCTGGGTGGGCGTGCGCCCGATCTTCCTGGCGTTGGGAAAACTGCGGCGCTGGAGGTTCCCGTCGGGGTGGCGCCGTATACGGGTGAGCAGGGGGCGGTGGTCGTCGGGTAGCTGCGGCGTAGCTCAGCGTCGGTGGTTCGGGAGCGGCGCTGACAAGAACTTGTGGCTGCAGCGCCTGCTGAACTTCTGCCCGGACAACCTCGGCGATTGAGGGCGAATCCGGGCTTGCGGCAGCAGGAAGAAGCTTCCTGATTTCCTCCCGCACGACGTCCCGGATGATCTCGCGGAGGTCCGGGCCGTTGCAGCTGGAAGTCGAGAGGGCAGCGACGCCGGGAAGTCGCTGGTAATGGGAGGCCCGTGCTTGAAGCGCACGTTCGATGTTTGTGGCTTCCTTGACGAAATCTTCGACGGTGGCTCGGGGGTTGCGGACAAGGCCACCGAAGATGTCATCTTTTACGCCTCGCATCAGGATC
Organism: Ixodes ricinus; assembly: GCA_037355805.1. Classification (NCBI taxonomy): domain Eukaryota; kingdom Metazoa; phylum Arthropoda; class Arachnida; order Ixodida; family Ixodidae; genus Ixodes; species Ixodes ricinus. Next base: position 49,208 of record JAZHYW010017824.1, read on the forward strand.
CGAAGCTTCTTTTCGTCGGTGGCTAGAGGGTCGGCGCGAGCGACCAGGCGCAGAACATCTTCTACAAAGCTGGTGATCGTCTCGCTTGTGCCCTGGGTCCTCATTCGTAGAAGGTCTTCGGCCCTCTCCCGTCGATATTGGTTGGTGAAAGTCCGTCTCAGCTCATTTTTGCAGGCGGTCCACGAGATCAATGAAGTCTCGCGATTCTCGAACCAGTGCCTGGCCGTTCCTTCGAGCGCGAAGTAAAGATTCTGCAGGCGCTGGTCGTCCGTCCATTGGTTGTGCTGGGCCACCCGCTCGTACTGTTGTAGCCAGTCCTCGATGTCTTCATAAGGCTCACCATGGAAGGACGTGGGCGTGCGAGCAGCGACGGGTAGGACAACGACGGGTGGAGTGGTCATCGTCGCGGTCTTCTTCTCTGGTTTCTGCAGCAGGGGTCCGAGTTCCGAAGGTTGGTCTTTGGTACGGCTGCTTGCTCGGAAGTTGGCGTCTTCTGCGAAGGGTAGCCTTCCGGGGCTGAGCACTTCACTTGGCCGGGATGTCTTCGTAGGTGTACGCTTCACGGGCATAGAAAGCGTACCCCGCACCTCCACCAAAATGTCACGAAGGACAAGTGATGAGGCGGCGAATAACTGAATAAACTAAACGTTTAATGGGGCGAACTTGTGCCCAAAAAAATAAAAAGGAAAAAAGAGAGAACAACAGAGCGTCGCGGGCGTCGAAGGCGGCGAAGCAGCAAGATCGAACGCTGAGGCGAAACTGACTTTGGCTCGCCACGCGAAGCCCCTTATGTACACGCGTGGGCTTCTGGAATAATCGGCGTGGAAGGTTCGACGCGTAGAACGTTCGGGCCTAGAATAAACAACAATGTTCTCGAATTCACCAGAACATTAAACTGAAAATATAAATAAAATTCACGGAACTCC
>JAZHYW010017825.1:0-200629 GCA_037355805.1 Ixodes ricinus
GCCCAGGTACTTGTTAGATTTTTTTATATGCTTGCCAATTATGTAACATGATAAAAGCTGAAAACACGATACCCAAGCATAATTACGACTCCGCGAAAAAATTACGAAGTATGTAGAGTTCGCCATACCTACTGCAAGACAACATTTGCCCCGCACACCAAATGAAGAAACACCGTGCCGAGAAACACATATCATACCAAGAAACACATATCAAGAAACACAAAATCTTATGTTCAAAATAAAATTATAGACATTATATGGCTTGAAGCGAAGGGTTAAAAATTGGGCTATCAGTAATTCATGACAGCAAATTCAGCGCAAAAGACGAGGTCAAGAGAGGGACACAAACACTTCGCCGTGTTTCTGCCACACTCTTGTCCTCGTTTTTGCGCCGAATTCGTTGTCAAGCGAAGACAACTTAAGAACTGGTGCTGAGAACACTAATTAAATCGTTAAACAGCGACAACGCGAAAGCGATACACAGATTCGGATGTACACAGATTCGGATGGATGCTTAAGCTTATGACGCCGAAAAAAAGAAAGAAAAGAAACCTACGCTTCAGCTTCCCACCGATGAAGCAATCATGTTTCCAGACTGTTCAGTTTCGACAGTTCGCGAGAAAAGAGGCGCCGGCGTGAAAGCGAAAAAGAAATCAGGAGCACTTTCGTCACTTCAAGGTAGTTTTAGCGGTTATGGCTCGAAAGAGAAAGCCGAAGCAAGCCAGCCAGTCAAAACACTCGCTACCACCACATTTAAGCGCTAAGCAAGTAGAATACTGTGTAAGCGGTATCAATAGTCACTTACTAGACTCCTGAACACATAAAGAATGTTCTACAAGCATGCTGCATAAATATTCTCACCTTTAGTTTCGTCCACACGTGCGAGTGTCTCCGGTCGCAGTTCCGGCGGTTCCAGCAGCAACCGAAAGCAGCCATCTTTAATAAGAACGGGGATTGGCTACGACTTACGCCTGCCCTTTCTAAAATGATTTTCTGTAGTTTCGGTTTCAGTATCTTGGGTGGGGGCTCGTTTGCATTTATCTTGCTTCGCGTTTCATAAAAATTGTTTTTAATATTGTTTTAAGTTAAAGCTTAGTTAAAGTTAAAGCGAAAGCTATAGAAGAAAGGACTGCCTGCATGACTACTCCACTTAAACTTGTAGTTTTACAGAGGTTTTCGTAATTTTTGGGTGGTTTAAATGCTGCGTTTTTATTGTTTAAGTAGGGTAACACTCGTAACTAAACCGACGGCTTGTATTGAGGATTTTTTTTTGTTTTACGCTTTCGCCTACATGGTTTAATAACCATTTCATATAAGGGATTGTACCAGTCTATATTCAATACTCCAAATCATTTTTATTTTCCGCGATAAAAACGATTTCAAAGCTTTGGCAAGTGCCTAAAAATCGCTTTGTTTAGTACAAAAAAATTCATATTAAACAGAGAACGCCGAATTTCTGTGATCTATCTGCTGTCTTCAATATAATAGTGTGATGTTTCTAAATATCATTGACATCCTAATATCTCTCCGACATTTTCCGATATAAGCACACCGAAGAACGAATCATAAAGTTAAACGCCTGGACATATAAGTCACGCCAGGCACGTATCCATGCAGGGGGTGGCCCATGGGGCCCGGCCCCCCCCCCCCGAAATCTTCCATTTTGCTGGGACCTCCTCTCCCCCTCCCCCTCATACAGCAGCATTTTGTTAAGTGCGCCCCCCCCCCCCCCCCCGAAACAGAATCCTGGCTACGTGCCTGAGTCACGCCCTGTGTTTCAGAAGCTGTGAGTGCTTTTAAAAGGTTCATGTGCACTACCCAAATAGATACAAATTTTTGTTATTTTATTGAACTATATTTTTGTTACTTTAATCTGTTTAATCATATTCATTGCTCTAGTGTTTTTTTTATGTTTCTTAAAACAGCACGTTGTAGAAAAGTTACCTCGAAATGTTTGCTGCCAATCATACTGAAATGTTCGTTGTTTTCAGCTAAATTAGTTCGATTTTAGCTAATGTTGTAATATACAAATCAGTTTTCGAAAAATACAATTCTTTTGACAAGTTAATATTCCATTGTTCCATAAAATTTTAAAATTCGTAAATATGAATCTGCATTTTTTACTCTTATCTACAGATCAGAATGAGCGAGGCTTTATGTTTTTTTTTTGCTTTTTTATATCTCAGAAACAAGGAACATGGCATTTCAGCGATGGGAATCTATACCCAATCCTATAAGTATGCATCTAAACTAAGTGAACTTGCATTACTCATTTGTTTTATTTATTACTAAATATATATATATATATATATATATATACATACACAATCCACCTATCCCTGGCGTCACGCCGCTGAGGTGGCGCTGCTGACCACAGAGCGGATACGCGGATAATTTACCTCGAGCGAATATGTTTTTTTCGCGTGCGCAGTGACCTCACCTGGTGTGGGCAAACGTGGGCATGTTTGTAAAAAGGCACGTTGGCTTACATAGTACATTTACATGCGTGTCATCCTGACTAGCCCGTGAAATGCAGCATACACGTAACGTTGACGTTCCAGGTTTCGAGTATGTCTATACTCAGGTCAATATTAACTCCGACCACAGCCAACTGTGAGGATAGCCCGGGCCGAGTAGACCCGGAAGGAATTCAGCCACTACAGTTTGCCACAAGTGCCCGCACGGAACAACAGAGTGGCGCCACCGAGTTCTTGAGATTTGGTCTCGCCGCCCTCGCCAAGTGGCGTTTCCTGCCGAACGACCGCAGCTTGGAGTCCAAAGGTATACAGCGGCGCATTGGGACTCCGGAGAGAACGCAGGGGAAGGCGGAGAGCTAAACAACGAGGCCTTCTCTTTCTGGGGATGTAAGAGAAAAGAGGTACAGTCGAGTACCGAAGATGCGGATGTGTCGAATACGCGAAACCCCCGAAAGGAATAACGGCAGTCAGGAAACACGGAGAGGAGACCGGCTGGGGACACCTGCGAGTCAGCAGCCAAAGACGGACCGCTCATCACCTGCCCATCCTTCGAGGCAACGAATGCAATCGTGAGCGAGCACACCGACGAACATTATGAATATAATATAATGTTCCAAAAAGCAGCCTGGTCTGTGTGCTCTGAATTCCTAAACTGAGGGTGAACCCACAGTGGCCATCTGTTACACAACGCCACGATCCCACGGAGCCAATCAAGCAGAACCAAAGGTGTATCGTCATGGCACTCGTCGCCTTCGTGCATTTGCTCTTGCCGGCTAGACCAATCAAGCACAGAAAGGATCACTGTACCTGATTGGTCTAGCCGGTGATTGCAAACTCGCAAAGACGACGAGCGCCATGACAGTACTCTTATTTATTGGCTCCATCGAATCGTAGTGTTTCAGATTAATGCCGCAGTCGGCATTAATCTGAAACTGCTCTGCATTGTTTTCAACAACCAAACTCCAAACACCCTTGCACCCCTGGCGGCATCATGGGGTGTACCCTCATTACTTAACCCCTTTCCTGCACCCTCCTAACACCCTTCTTACACCCTTTTATTATTTATAGGTGTAAATAGGGTGTTTTATTCGCGTGGTAACCCTTCTAACACCCTTCACGTGTAAAGTGGGGGTGTTAGAAGGAGTGTTTTGAGTCCCCAATGACCTTTAAGGGTGTAAAAGTGCTTGCAGTGTAGGGAGAAGGACACAGCAGAATCTGCAATGGCAATGACCTGGCCTCCTATGGTAATGATGAAGTGAAATAAACGGAATTAGAGGGAAAAAAACTGAAGGTCTGTTATGGTGGCGCCCATTCACTGCTGCTGCAAAGCGTCTATAGTTACACAGACATACATGCTAAAAAGTATACTCCGTTTTATAATAAAAAAATTGGGTGTGTGTATATTTATGCAGCCTAGAACTTCGTCTGCCTCAATGGGCGATTTGTCACCCAGCTGTAGATCAGAAATTTGGCCAGTGGAGTACAACCGCTAGCCTGGGGTCTTTAACATGCACCACGCAGTAGTGATACACGACCGCAAACCGGTACGATGCTCATGCAGATCGAAACGGGCAGGGGTGGGGATTGAGCCCAGCATCCCTGGGTTCTACAGCACGAGCTTTCGCTTCATGTGCTCCGAGCTGGTGTGAGCGAGCCCATTCGGCCACCGATCCCCCCACTTCGTTTTATTCTTGTACCAAAACGTCAAAACTACCGGCGCAGGCACATGGCTTAACCTACGGTTTCGTTTGCGGGGGAACGCGTGCAAGTGATCTATGAGATCAAATCCCATGCTTGCGCCAGAAGGTTTGACACTGTTGTACACTAAGCATGAAACACTATAACAATGGTAATGCTGGTGATGACAATGATTAATTAACGGTATGGCGAGAGGGCCTGTATTACGATGCGTTTCTCCTGTTATTTCGGGTATCTTCGTACACGCATTGGAAGCGAATCCCGGCGCCGCTTTTTTTACGCGCACTTCTTTTGCACTGCTAGCAGCGGGTCTGGTGGAAGCGGGCCGCGGGCCGGGTTTCATCGGAAAGATTGTGGCCAGCCGCCGGCCCGTCTGAAGACTTCCGCGGGCCGGGGTTTGGAGATCCCTGCATAATGGGACTCGGGCATTACGAGTTCCTGATTTTGCTCGGCCTTTGCAAGATGGTACTGATTCGCATTTATCGAGTTTTAAAAAGTGCGCAAAATTTAGAAAAAAGAAAATAGCTTTCCGATGTTGACTTAAACATGAAATAGCTCCGATATATTTTTATGATAAAAGATGTACGCTGCAAAGCGAGTCCCTTTATGAGGAGCTTCGTTTGTGCGAAGAGTGTGGCATCACAATTAATAATCGTCGGAGACAAAAAAAAAAAATTCCTGAGGAAAAACTGGTAGGGGACAAATTAACGACCAAGCAGGAAATGGAGGTCATGCCATGTAAACTCGACCGTCTTCATATAGAAATCGACGAGAGGTTCACTTGTCTACACGACATCAATGCCAACTTTAACTTCATCCTGGATATGGACAGACTGTGGTAAGGTGTCGGCCGACAGGGATAACCTAGACAAAATGTTCCAGCTTCGCAGAAGTCTACAGAATGTGACCTCGACACATATAATCTGTATGCAAATATTTTAGACTGTTGAAATTGCATACTATTAAAGCAGACTAACTTGAAAGTGTCAAGACCTGAAGGGCTCCTTCACTTTGTTGTCCAGTATTGAGATGACATTTTCGCCAAACCGTCACAAATCTTCGCATTGCCATTCAGATATTGTTAACTACAGGAGTTTCCATCAGTGGCTGTAAGAGATCGTTCAGCAAGTATAAATTTGTTCGTATTTGCAGGCTTCCATAGGTCAGGACAGACTTTGTGATTGCGCTCTGCTGAGTGAAAGAAAAGACACTGAGCAAATTCGACTTTGATGACGTCATAGATCAATTCCCTGAGCGAGAAAAGAAACGTCTTGTTGTAATTTTATGCAGTGGCATCATTTATAAATTTCGTGTTTATACTTGTTCTGGGAATCATTAAAGGTGGCAAATGATATAGTGGAGACATAAACACCAATATTTCTTCTCATGGCATGTCTATGGCTTAATCTAAACGTCCTTGCCATTTATCATATTGTTAACAGGCCCCCTTTGTTTTTATCTTCTGTGGGCTTCAAAGATATTTAAAACCAAAGCAGTTTTTAAATGACGGCTTTTTTTCTCACAAGATATGGGAGGTTAGGATTAGAAGTGGTTTGACAGGAGGTTATCTTGGTTGATAAAAGCTTCCTTCTGTAGGCGTTCAATACGATGCAACGGAATGGATGTGCTAAGACATAGCGAGTACGCTTTTAGGAACACGCGGAATTTGGCACAAAATTATCATAATCACCATCAACATCATCATAATAAGGGGTCCAAGAAACTACTTGCCATGGGCGACATCAACCATAGGTACGGCACAGCAAAGACACCAAGTATTAACCAAACAACCTGCAGTGAAGCATAATTCTTGGACTTCTTTGATAATTTAGAGCCAAAATACCTAGACCCTGGCCGAACAATACCCTGTTTGGTTATGACTATGCTATTTTTTAATTTTCATGGACCTGAAATTGCCAGCCAAAACAAAATCTTGGTGCTAACAAAATATGGTTACTTGGCATATTCTCGAAATTTTACCATTGACTGAAGCAATGTAAGAACCACCGCAAATCTTTACTTGAGCAACCATGTGATAAATTTGAATCTTAAATTTTATACTTAATTTGCTAGCTGCATTTTGAAAACAGTATTCATTGTGTATGCAAAATGAAATGACAGATATAAAAACATGAAAAAATAATTGTATATAGACTTTACTTTCTCAATTCCCTAACCCCTAACAGTTTGAAATTCGTTACCAAAAATTTCCGAATATTTTGTTTGTTTATATTCTTCTCACAAATAAGAAGGAAATTTATACTTGGTTAATGAAAAGCGGTTGTATAAGACAAAATAGGCTAGAAATGTTCGTGAACAAGAAACATGCTTTTAAGCTAGCTTCAGTTCTTCAGCGTGCTTTGATAAAGTACGTAAAGCAATGGGCAACCATTGCAATCCGCATTATTGGCATTAGAGGTTGGCTCTTCAGATTGTATAAAATATGATTTCGAAACTACGTAAATGACTGAGCCACTACCTTGAACTTTCGCTCCTATAGTACTTGTGCTGTGCTCAGATGAAGAGTCGAAGGACGCAACGTCGAGTCTACTATCTATGTGCAGCTCAACTTAGAAAATCCCAAAAAGAAGGGGTTGTTATGTATTTAAACACAAAAACAACTCGGTCTATTCATAGACACTTAAGTCGTTTGAGACCTATTTGTACGGTGGTGGTAATATTCGGGATACATCAGATACAAAACAAAATTGCTGATATTCAAGAGTGCCTTATTTGTTGTCGTCCTTTGTTACTAAAGTATTTTTACAATATTTTATGAGTATGGTATATCTGGATTAGCTTGCACACTCAAGAAATATTTTAACTTGCTAGATTTAGGTTCTGAATATTCCGGAAACTCTATCATTCTGGATTACCTTTGCGAATGGAAGTGAAATTAAGAGAATAATTGAATTGCAACAAGCAAGTTCTTGATCGTTGTGCCTGTCCTGAAGGCGACGACTGAGTGTTCGCAATACTAAATTAAAATATGCATGTGTTTTTATACTGGTCGAATGAACACTAAAATTTCGCAATGATGTATGTTTTGTTTGTCTATTTGGAACCAAGTACCACAATTGATCACGTGTATCGGTTTTTTCCTTCCAATTTTATCTTCAGACAGAACCTTGCTTTAGGTCCTCATTCAAATACACTGTGCTTGTATAAACATAATCTTGCAAGATCTTCGATTACGTACACAACGGTGCTAAATGGTATTTGGGGTCGAATTATCAGCAATGCATCTGCTGATGATATATTATTTTTAAATTTTAATATGATATAATCAATTTTAACCATAAGTTTTTTTGGCAAATTTATTAAAAAGCAGCTTTTCTTCAGGTTGCGATAACATTAGAACATACGGCACAGTTAATATGTACATCTGTGACACGTATACATGACATTTTAACTTGATGATGTTGAAATGCTAGGCAGGAACTTTTAAAGAACAAAATTGGTATGCACTGAGAGCGAAATAACAAAGCAAATGCCAAACTGGCTTCATTTGAGAGTAAAAATGCGACAAAAATAATCCGAGATTTTCTATTTTTTAAAATGGGTGGTTTTATATTAATTTGAGCAAACTTGTCGAGTTTGCCTCCTATGAATAAAGCTGTCTTCCAAGAAAAAATGGAACGAAATTTTTTCACTCGTAAAACGTCTAAGAAACTTAATTTGATATTTTTCTATAAACTTTAAACGTCATTTTAAGATCTGAAGCGGCTCAAATGATCTTAGGCTGAGAAATGCTATAACCAATTTTTCTTATTAAAACAATCATTTTTTTTTATTTTACAGTTATTTTTGTATAAAACAGCGAACTCGCTATTTGGTAGCTGTTGTTCTCTGACGAAAAAAAAAACTGTCTTACAAAGAAACTAAAACAAAAGAGTTTCAACGAAAAAGTAAGATTCTGAAGTGCCAATATGTGAAATGTGTGGAAGACTCAATTTCATTTTTTTCTGAACTTTGGGTGTCTTTTTGAGACTGCTGGCTTTACTCAAGCGGCTACTATATGTTTACGCTCCAGGAAACCTTATAGAATATTGGTTCAGCCTCGGCACCACTTAAGATGACAAAGCAAATCGTAATCGTCGGCACGAGCTCGACGGCACAAGAATAAACAGAACGTTTCACTGCTCGGAGTCCGTTGCACCATCTTTTCCGTCCTCAACATCGAAAGCGCTTCCGGAACTTAACAAGAGACAAACTTCAGATCAAAAGAACAAAATGCTCAAATCAGACATACCGCGGTTGTCCTAAATTCTGCATCATGTTAAAGATTTTTTTTTATATTCTAACTGAAGACGAATCTTATGATTGCACGACTAACATGAATACTTACGAAATACTCAAGTCCTAGGGTCCTGTATGGGCAAGTTGGGTGGGCAGTGATACCAAGATTACAACGTTTGTTATTCCCCTAACAGAGAAGAGTTGTTCGTTATAGAAGACGAAAAAACAAAGCAAAAAATACCGGAAACAACAGAAGGTACAAATCTGCACAACAGGCTTCCGGGTTTTACTACTTCAGCAGAATGGAGTTTGTTCCTATACCAGCAGCTTTACATGCACTGTGACACCAGTAGTCGCAGTGAACTGGTGCCTTCCCAGACAACAAAAAAAATGACGTATTAAGGACGTCATTAGGACACATTGTGGCAGACGTAACGACATATTGAGGATGTCCTGAGGAAGTCTCTAACTCGTCCTCAATAGGTCGATTTGTCCACTCCCAGTATGACACCAAGACGTCCTCTAAAGTCCTCAAGCCATCGATAGGGACCATTTGAGAATGTCTTGAGAATATTTCTCTAATTAGTGCCTGTCACCAGTGTTGTGGAGTTGCCACTCTGGAGTTGGAATGAGGCCGGAAGGATTCTGCCCTTCCGCGACCTCGGAGTCGAATGGAAATGGAATAGCGGCAGTACTACTGGGAGGAACTGATTGGGAATGGAATTAATAGGTGCATTTTGCCCTGAATGGACTTGGAATAGAATGGGCACTTTTCTAGTACGGGCTGTGTAGATCTGGTAAAATCGGCTTTTGAAACAGCATCAATGCACTTTAAGTAACTGACGGCTTCGTTATCCGATTGTCTCATGTTCCTTCGAGGATGAAAGTGACACCCCCATGTGAAGAAACCAAAAGTGTAGAGTTGTGTGCTAAGATGGTGTCACTCCAGTCGCCGCGAGACGCCACAGTGTGACTGTTGTGACCATGTGTGATTACAGCACCAGCCGCAGGCCACCAGGCAGGGACAATGCCACACCACCCGCGTTTATTTGATGCAGTGACTTTTCACTTTCCATGCATCTCCTAGAAGTGGAGGACATATATGATCTTTTTGTGATGAAAATGGGTGGCTTGGAGTTTTTCTGTCTCCTACGAGGCTGTTCTTCTTGGTAACCCTATCGATATCTGCAGTGCCTCCATACCGATTGCCACCAGCGCTATGTGCGATCACCACTCGGTTTAGTAGAAACAATGCTTTCGGGTCGTGTTGTGCATGTATTTTTCTGTTGTTTACGCGCTCGATAACGTCAGCCTTATGCTGATGTTATTTGCCGTCAACTTAATGTAGCTGTCAAGCGCCATGTTTACGATTGGTATTTAGAAAATGGAATGGAACGGTTCAGCAATTCTCCAAGAGTTGGAATGGGCCCAGTGTTTCCATGCAGGAGTTTGAAGGAATGGAATTAGTATTGTAAAGTCCAATTCCCTGGAATAGAGTTGGAATAAATTGGGAGTGCTCATTCTTCAACACTGTTTGTCACCACCAGAATATGCGGTGAAATTGTTGCGTGCATTCAGGAACTGCAGTTGAACCGTAGTTCTAGCAGCTTTAGTGTCTGCGGCGGCTTCTTTGGTATGTCTTGCAGGAACTTCGACACAATTGGCGACTCCAGCAAAATTGACGGTACCTAGCGGCTGGAACAAAACGCTGTGGCTGCAAATTCGCTCGCCAGCCTTCCCGAGCGAATCAGATATTTATAGCACATGGCGGTCTAAAAACAGATCCGTGAAAGTTGGTTAAAAAACATGTGATTAAAATTTCCAATACTCAGCTTACCTTTATGCTGACACTGCAGTGGAGGCTACATATTTGTTGGACCCCTCATAAGTCTGTTTTTGCTATTTAAAAACGTCCTTCCTGCTTCAGTGTGTGGGCGGAAGTGTGATTAAGTGGTGAGAGAGACTCACGACTGGTCCAAGGAGCGTGTGGCTTCCACCACACTGCCAGATTATGGGTAAACGGGGGTATAGGCATGTTTTGGCAGGTCAAGAAGGGGAATCCCAGGTGGCAGGATGAGTCGGGACGCCTCGGGGCTATGCAGATTGTGATACTGGTGCCTCATCTTTAAGAGCCCTTACTGCAGTCACACTAACAACAGAAACTCCTGGTCGACCATTACAGCAGCTGGCACCTAACTAGGGACAGGTCGAACATTTTCGGGCAAAGACCGGCACCTTAGCTGGACATCTAGTATACCATTCGACCTTCTGTTGCTCCGCATGTTGTCATGATGCTGCTTTAGACTCGCTGTGTTTAAAAAAAACAAAAAAAAAACACATCTGTGCGCAGTAAGTCCAGCGCACTCTTGAGCTTCCAGACCAATGTAAATTCATTTTCATTTTGATTTTCTAAGTAAGAGCTAAAATGAATAAAAATAAAATTTGTCTTTCTACCTGCATCCCCAAATGGTATACAAGTTTTAAACCAATTAAAATAAATAAATAGGGTCTAATATGTCTAAAAAGAAAATTCTGATTTAAAAACCAATGAACAAAGGAAGCAGGGAGGCAGCGAAACTACTAAATCAGGTACGGGATTGTGTTTTGTCAGCGGGCTTTTATTGAGTATAAATTCAGGGTAACAATGGTGCAGTTAAAAATATTGTCCATTTAGTTTTGTTACTCCTGGCCTTTGTCTTGGTTGAGACGACGACGAGGTTTCTTTTGCTTGTGCTATTTCTTTTTCCAATCTGTGATATAAAAAACCACAAATATGTACTATTGGGTTTATAAAGTATAAATGTTCATTTCTCTTAATAATTTAGGTTTGATATAGATTACTGCTCCAAACTGTATTTCTCCGTATTCTAAAGCTAAAATTTCGTGTTAATAGATTTGAATAGTTCCCTCCCATTACGTTATTTGGCCATAGGGGTTTATGATCCGCTCACTGATCGTGTCACTTTGTTTCAAGACGCATACTTTTCTCTGAGTTCCTTCCAAAGACCTCTAAGTAATTCAAGACAAACTCCTTTTCAAGACCTCGTCTTGTTCCCTCTATATATGCATTACACCATATTCAAAACGAAGTCCTTTGGCTGCCCCATTAATAATGAGGTGGTATGGGAGGAACAAGCACCCATATAGGACGCCATTCGTCTTCAAAGATTTCTGGAATTCCTTTCTCACAAACGTTGGACCGTTCTGATACAACCAAGTCAACAGTAACAACACGCCGGAGGAGTGGTCACCGGAAATATTACGCCAATCCTCTATGAGGCTAATCTCTTCATTGATAGTCTTCTTTGTTGAAACACCCAAAGAGTAAAAAACTAAAGTCGTTTAGGCATAAGCTGTTAGGATCATTTTGAATGTTTTGTAAATTAGCGTGCCCTGTGAAACGTACAACCTATAGTCTTTTAACTTCTGGAACCAGCTGAACGTACTGTTCAGCTGTTCAACCTAAGGTCGTTGCAGAAACCTCCAAAGTTTCCATCGTTGTGTCATACTTTACCATTCTAAATTATAAAATACTAGCAGTTCCTCGTTTCTAATGGCGTGTGTCCCATTTAAGCTTTTGATATTAAATAGGTATAAATAAAAGAAGCAATACAAACTTGCCAAAACAATAAACTGACCCCATATCAATGAGATATTGCTGCGTGCATGGACGAACGCTACTTAGTACTTTATTTTGGTCCTTCAAGGTTTTACCGCTTAGTCGGTTAAGAAATGCATCGCTATTAAGGCATTGATTGATTAATCGTTACGTTAATCGACCAATTGCCGATCTCTGTTCTTAACGTGGAGCGTTCTTTGGCTAGGTGTTCGGCATTTCTTGAAGCCCAGATAAAGGTGAATGCTGGATAAAAGCTTGGCGGCGAGGCTCGACACTGATTATGATGTTTATTGGGTGGCAGAGGAGAAATGAGCCGCGTGACGCTGATTGGGTAACAGGGAGGTCATGTGACCGAAGGGGTAGGTGAGGAGTACGGTTGGCTTGTAGGTGCTCGATCACATCTGCGCACTGAGGCAGAGGAGCTCGAATGTATGGAAGGCTCTTGAAGATTGCCAGTTTTATCAGCCAATTAGCGGTAGTATAGCTTCATTCTAAAAGCAACTATCAAGTGTAGACATGCCACGTATTAAATTATCTGATGAAAAGTACCTTCAACGTAGGCGTCTGGCGTCTCAAAACTCAGAGTATCGCCAAACGTTTTTGACGCAAGATCGTCTCAGGTGTCCAACACAGTTGCCTAACAATTTGACATACGATTTTTTGTATAACGTAAATGTAACAAGCATTCAAGACAAATACAGTCATTGAAGCGGCATTCGACCTTTTGTACCAGGTTCTGTAGCAGGCAAAATATTGACTTGGAGCAGTCATTCACGCATTTTTTACTAATACCAACATCTGTTAGCACAGCACTTGATGATGAAGAAGTGATTGCATTTGAGTGAGTTCATTTATAATAGTGATAAACGGTTTCTCTTTGACACTCGAGCATATTATTACCGTTTGTGATAAAAAGAGATAAGGCATAAAAGAGCACAATCTTCTCAAATAAGGCGCTAGTCAGAGTAGGTTTAAATTAAATTACAATGGATATTAAAAAAGGTTCAAAAGTGAACCATAACGCCACACTTCGTCGGGATAGATCCTCTCTCACCTCTACATTTTACACATGGTAGTTGGTGTAGCCTGTAAATAGAAGTTCTGTAAAATACAAACAAAAACCAGCACATCCGCTAACACGTCTGCCAATAAAAGTGCGTCCTGTAAGTTTAGTGAACCCAGAAAACTCAAGACTAATATTATAAACTGCAAAAACCACAACCCACAAAATATTATAAAAGCCTACACCTGTGCTTTAAAGGTGACACTCCTCTTTAGCAGCGTAGGAACCAGAGTTACGTCAAAGTTTGGTGCTGTTTCGATAGATAGCTGCACGAGAACTACCGGGACTTCCGTATTTACTCAAATGTATATACTCGTGTTTTCTTCTCTCTCTCTCTCGCTGTTTTTTTTTTAATTCGAGATTAATTTACAATTAGGAAAAAGATGTTTCACCTGTAACATCCAGATGCTTAATTTTCGTGCCTATTGTGCTAAGCCAGACGCTCCCCTAGGTCAGACGCTGCTCCCAGCACTCCGGTCCAAAGCGGTGAAGCTCGACGCGCGCACGCTGATGAGAGGCGGTGAAGTTTGACGCGAACGACGCAAGTATCACGGTATTCCGCAGTCATGGAACGTAGGCATGTGGAAGACATGATAATAAAGGGATCTTATGAGGAGTACAAGGAGCCTGGTTCTGTTTTATCACAGTAGCCGCAATCGGCAATCCTACTCTTTTTGCAAAGTTTTCTTAGGACCCTTAGTTACCGACATGGACGACATCGTCTGGAAATTTAGACGATGTCAGGGATCAACCAGCCAGAGCATCAGTGGTTCTGGCCTGTTTATTCGCAGCATAAAATCGCGACATCACGGCATTCGTCATCTCATTGTGCGTGTTATTTCATCGGCTAAACCAATCAAGTGCAGCGAATGTCCCGTGACCTGCGTGTTTAGTATGTGTGTTTTTGGCTGTATGTGCTCGAGCCTTCGACTGTGCTCTGACCTAAGATGAAACAAACTATACAGTGAGTAGAGACGCTGTGAAATTTATATTTGTAAAACTTTTTTTTATCTTTTTACTTCTCTGAATATTAGGGTCAACCAATAATAAAACATTAATTGTTTTCACTTGAAACCCATCTAAACGCGGGTGTGATGCAATTCTTAGCAAAAATGGCATTTTGGCGCAACATGTAGCAGACTTTCGTTCAAAGCGCAATTTGGCGCAAATGGCGCAGCACTTCCATCACTGCAAATACAGCCTAGTACATAAGACACGCAGAGAACACAGATAGTAACATACATTTCTTTTATTGAACACATCTAATTTTGTTGCATACATAAAGCACCGTGAAGAGGTGCACCATTTTCATAAAACAAATTAGGTTCCCACCATTGAAATTTCTCAATTTGTACAAGGCTGTTGTAACTCGGGCACCCTAAAAGCAACCCTGCCAAAATTTTTAGATTTGTATAAAAGTTGTTTTGTCCATACAATAATGACTCTAACGTATACGTATAAAAACATTACAAAAAGATGTGAACCTTATGTGAAGAAACTGAATTTCAAAGTTGGCGCTTTTGAAACCCCACTATCAGTAGCAGTGGCGTAGCTAAGCCATCCGGCACCTGGAGCCCTTATGTCTTTCGTTCCCCCCCCCCTCCCACCCCTTTCACTCCCCGAGATTGCAACCAACCAGTTAGGAGGGGGGGAGTGCTGCCAAAGGTGGCGCCTTCCCCCCCCCCTGGGACGCCTAATACCCACTCCCCTCCCCCACCGTTGCTACGCCACTGATCGGTTGTTGCTCTGCCGGCAAGAATTGGCAGGAACAGACAGCGTAGGCAACATAACGTAACGCATGGTGTCCAAGATGCGCAATGGGGTTCATTGCAGGTAGTTGCACTTGTTTTTGCTCATTCATTTGTATAGCTAGTTAATTGACAGCTATTTACAGTGAATGATAGAGAAAATTTGTGCTGTAGAGAAAAAAACACGTACATGCCACCTCCCCACTTCAAATCTGGCAGTCGAAAAAGGTTTGAGAGTAGCTGTGCAGGACAGATGTGTTCAAGAACTACGTTCACACAATCATTCATTCTTAAGATTTTTCAAACTGTGCCTTAAATTGAACATAAAATTGCCCAACTTGCTAGCTTACAACAGTGTCCTCCCGATGACGTCGCACAATGGTTCCGATGACATCGCGTCATGGTTCTTATGACCACATATGTAACTGCAGTTGGAGAATAATAATTCTCCCCTTTAATTACGCAGCGGGATTGCAGTATTTCAGGGGAAGGTGTTATCGTTTTTCTCAGTTTAGCCTAGTTAAGCAATATAAAAAAATCATATTGCCGGTTCTTTACACATTCAAATTCGTTGATACTGCAGATTGGGCGAGTTGGCAAGGCAGATTGGGCGAGTCTTTTTGTGTGTGAATTTTTGAGTAACTGTCGACCTGTGCGCTGGTTCGTAATTGGACATTCAAATCCTTACACTGCTCTTTTAAAAAGAGCCAACTCATTACCACATGGCACGTTGGCTACCAAAATGTCTCTAGCAGATGCGCCCCGGATGACTCGAAGGGGAGAGAAAGTAAATAATGGGTCAATTGACTCAAACATGCCGCCATTCGTGCTCCTAGAGTTCAGTTGTCAACAGGAGAACTCAGCTTGCTTTCATATTACAAAATATCTATGCGAATAAGCTTTGCAAGTGATTTTTCGCTTTCACGGAAATAGCAGCCGATTCTGGGAAACGCTCGAAAGGCTCGAGAGCGAAAATACAAGCAGACGACATTTGGGAACCAGGATGGCTCGTCTGCGGCGACACAAACTTCGACCATGGTGAAATATCGCCTGTTGTTTCTTGTACACAAAGACAGTGTTTTAACCCGGTTGATTTTAATTTGTGTCATAATCAGCTGTGCAAGCTGAAGCAGTTGGCAACAAAAAGTAGCAGCGGGGAGTATCTGCCAGGACGGCCTCGACGAAAACAAAAGGTGGAGAAGGCAGGTTGGAAGTACTTTTTTAGATTTAAACACAGTACTTCTAAAGTTCTTTCATCAAAGGGATCACCTGTTATGCTTCTTAAACTAATCAAAAACACAGACGATACCAATAACTAATTGTCTGCACAAAAACTAAAAAGAAACTAGGCAAAAGCTGTTCGTCAGCATGGCTATGCGCAGCTTACCCCAAGTGAATATGCATTTCGCCCCTATAGGTTGTATTCACTGGCGGTCATAGCTAAGCTTGCTGCTGCTTTCGAACCACCGGGGAAGAGAGAGTGGAGAAAGCTGCTTTTGTACAAATGTTTAGTGAAAGTTAATTTTTTATAATTTTCTAGAGGGTGAATATCGACGTCTGGGGAAGCCTGGGACATACAAAGAAAAGTCCCGGTAAGAAGAGTGTTTCTCCTTCCCTTCTTCTCTTGTGATTGCCCGATGCCGACGGGAAACTCCTCCCGAGCATGCACTGTGAACACTTACCTCAAATATGGCGTCCGGTGAATACCACCTATATTGTAGTGACACTTGGAACTGTCAAGTAGTAGTTAAGAGTTCCTGATGGACTTAAATGCCAAGAATTTAGAGAACTCGCCATTCGCTAATAATAAGCAAATGTTTCCAGCAACGATATGTCCGATAGCTGTGTTTCCAGTCTGCCGCTATATTGTCACGCCGGGTGGGGATTAAAAGAACAATAAATATACAGAAGAAAACAAAAATTTACTGGGGCGAACTTGGGCCCAAGACAAAAAGGAAACAGAAGATAAGAACAGAGCGTCGCGAGCGTCGAAGTCGGCGCAACAGGAGGTTCGAGCTCTGGGGATCGCCACGGCGGGAACCCCTTTTGCACACGCGTGGACTTCTGAAGCAATGGGCCTAGAATATACGGCGCGTAGAACATTCTGACCTAGATCAAGCAGCACGGTTCTCGAACTAACCAGAACATCACATTACAGACTCAATTAAAATGTGCACCCGCGGCCGGGCATCAAACCCTGCCTTTTAGCGTAGAAGGCAAGCGCGATAACCGTTAGGCCACAAGCGGGGTGTTTGGTTCGATACGCGCGCGGAATTATTTTCCCTTTAAAAAATGCATCTTCCAGACGCAGCACAACACGAAAACACAAATCTCTACAACAAAAGGGCAGCAGAATCGCAAGCCACAGTTCACAGTTCACTTTTTAACGAGAGTCCAAAGTTCTATCGTTCGTAATACGGCTTGAGCCGCACAACGTGCACCACCTCGGGTATTGGCTGGCGTCTTGCAGATGGGTGCGTTCCATCGGGAAGAACTTCGTAGTTCAGATCGCCGAGGCGTCGGATGATCTTGTACGGTCCAAAGTAGCTTTTCAGAAGCTTCTCGCTGAGACCGCGGTGGCGTATCGGTGTCCACACCCATACCCGGTCTCCAGGCTGAAAGTGGACGTCCCTGCGCCGAAGGTTATACCGGCGTGCGTCGACTCGCTGTTGGTATTGACTGTTGATTCTTGCCAGTTGACGAGCTTCCTCGGCGCCTTGAGAGATCAGTTGAGCGTCGTCGTTGCCATCGTCGGTTCGCACGTCAGGCAGCGTAGCGTCGAGCATCGTGGTAACCGTCCGGCCGTGTACCAGTTGGAACGTCGTCATTCCAGTACTTTCTTGAACCACTGTGTTGTGCGCAAACGTAACGTACAGTAACATCTCGTCCCACGTCTTGTGCTCTACGTCGACGTACATGGAGATCATGTCGGTGATCGTCTTGTTGAGCCGCTCCGTTAGCCCGTTGGTCTGCGGATTAAAAGCGGTGGTTCGCCGATGGCTGGTCTGACTGAGCCGAAGAACCTCTAGAGTCAGCTGTGCCTTGAAAGATGACCCTCGATCTGTGATGAGCATTTCAGGTGCGCCGTGTCGAAGGAGAATGTGCTCGATAACAAACTTGGCGACTTGAACCGCTGTGCCCGATGGGAGGGCTTTTGTCTGGGCGTATCGTGTAAGATAATCGGTCGCGAAAATAATCCTCCGGTTGCCTTGCGTTGATGTCGGGGACGGCCCAAGTAAGTCCATTCCGACCTGCTGGAACATTCGGGGCATATATCGGCTGCAGGAGTCCGACTGGCTTCGTGAGAGGCTTCTTACGTGCCCGAAACAAAAAGGAAACAGAAGATAAGAACAGAGCGTCGCGGGCATAGAAATCGGCGTAACAGCAGGTTTGAGCTCTGGAGCAAGACTGACTCCGGCTCGCCACGCAGAGCCCCTTTTCTACACGCGTGGGTTTCTGGAACAATCGGCCTAGAAGATTCGGCGCGTACAACATTCTGACCAAGAACAAGCAACAAGGTTCTCGAATTTACCAGAACATCAAATTACAGAGTCAACAAAAATGTGTATCCGCGGCCGCGCAACGAACCCTGGCTTTTTTGCGTAGAAGGCAAGCGCGATAACCGTTACGCCACGAGCGGACGTTAGCTCAGGTGCGCGCGCGGCAATATGAACCAAGGTGCACCACTGAAAAAGAAATGGTTTGTTTCAAAGCTGTAAACGACTTCGCTCCTCGCTGACTCAAATACCACTCGAATTCTTGGCATGCTAGTGCCGTGCTGTGGCTTGTGCTATCTCCGTATAATTCGGCTGAAAAACACGCAAAGTTCAGAGTAAAAGCAAGTAAACGTTGGCAAACATTAACCTAACTCTGAAGTCAACATTCCCGGCAGACGGCTAGAACTCACACCAGTGATCCAGAGGTGCTACTTAAAACGCACTGGGCTATTACTGCATTCTCATTCTCTTTTTCCTGGTGTTTCATCAGTGTGCAGCAAAGTACAGATATCCTTTTTTAATAATAGGTATGGTAGTTATAAACAACAGAGCATTCTTGTGTGACCAGAGGCGGTTACTTCTGCTCAAGAAGTAGCATTCGTGTCGGACTGCTCGGTGAAATGCCAGAGGTGGGCCTTTCCTCACCGTATACGTGCCCTCTTTAGCAGAGTACAAATTTCTCTCACCCATTCACATACCTGTAGCCAAACAAAGTACAAAAACACAAGTGAAAACAAGCGCAACAATAAACGGCATTCGTGGCGCATCTCGGGTACAGCGGATAACATATGATGTCATGGAAGGATTGATGGATGTTCATGGTGTTAAGAATGGAACCCTCGGCAACCTTCTTCCGAGTTTCAACGCTGCGGAAACGAGTCATGAATCTGTCCGGCACCGTCGCCCGCCTGTCTGTTCCTGCACGAAACGAGTCCCGACGAGTCCAGGGCCGTCGGCCGCCTGTCTGAGCCTGCACGAGACAGGTCTCAGCGCGTCCGTGACGTCAACGGGACGTGTGTGTGTGCGTGGGGGTTGGTGCGCTCACGAAAGGGAGAGAGGCATGACCTAACTGCGGAGAACTTTGGCTACGACGCACTTCTGGCTACGACGCGGCGGACTTTGCTACGACGCACTTGACGGCGGGTTGCTGCTGCGCACTTGCTGCCCTGGCGGGGAGTGAGGGAGAAAACGGACCCTATATAAGGCGGAGCGTGAGGCTGCTCCGTTAGTTCTCTCGGATTTGACGACTGTATCGCAACCATGTAATTAAACCGTTCGTTACGTTACCAATTCTCCCACCTCCACTGGACCCCTGGGTTCTTCACTTCGGGGAATGGTCGTCGTCACGAGCCAGGAAGCTCCCGGACGTGCGGCATAAACCCCGCCTCTAACAACTGGTTGGCAGCGGTTGGGATCGGACCATGCGACATCGTGCTACATCTGCGGGTGAGCGTTTGGACTTTGCTTTGAGATTCGCCAGGCTTCAGATTATGGGTAATTAATTTTGAACTGCTGGGAATCCTTAGGTTTTGACTCGTGCGCTAGGTTTGTGTACAACCTTGCGACAAGTTTTAGAACAAAGCCAAAGCTAAAGAGCAGCGATCATGGATCTAATGAGGTTACTGAGAGCAGATTTACTCTGTTTATGTGAAGAATTGGGTGTGGAGGTGGAGCAAAAGATGAAGAAATCTGAGATCAGTAAAGCAATTTCAGAGAGCGCGGAAGCAGGGGAAATTAAAATTGCGTGGGAACTACTTCAGAACGCTAAAAAGGAGGCTGCAGCGAGAGAGGAACGAGAGCGGGAGCAGGCTGCAGCGAGAGAGGAACGAGGCAGGAGCAGGCTGCAGCGAGAGAGGAACGAGAGCAGGAGCAGGCTGCAGCGAGAGAGGAACGAGAACGAGAACGAGAGCAGGCTGCAGCGAGAGAGGAACGAGAACGAGAGCAGGCTGCAGCGAGAGAGGAACGAGAGACGAGGCAGGATGCAGCGAGAGAGGAACGAGCGCAGGCTGCGACAGAGGAGCGAGCGCTGAAAAGGCTAGAGCTCGAAATTGAACAACAGCGATTAAACTCGCAGAACAGTAGAGTTGGGGCTCCGGTACGAGCAAGTGAGACCGAGTCGTATCAAATGAAGAAGCTCCTGCAGCCGTTTAAAGTTGGGGAAGACGTGGGCCTATTCTTAGTTAACTTTGAGAGGACATGTGAGAAGTTGAGCTTCGCCC
Source organism: Ixodes ricinus (assembly GCA_037355805.1). Classification (NCBI taxonomy): domain Eukaryota; kingdom Metazoa; phylum Arthropoda; class Arachnida; order Ixodida; family Ixodidae; genus Ixodes; species Ixodes ricinus. The sequence goes on from JAZHYW010017825.1 coordinate 20,561, forward strand.
CAGAAACGTGGCCGCAACGGCTTTTGACTTTGTTGCCCTGTGAGGCTGCAGAGGTTGTCGCGCGCCTTAGTGCTGGAGACGCGGACGACTACGACAAGGTGAAGTCCAGCCTTTTGAAACGGTACCGCCTTTCTGCCGAGGCGTTCCGTCAAAGGTTTAGAAACGCATCCAAAAAGAGCAGCGAGGGCTACTCGGAATTCGCTTACGGGCTTAAAACCAATTTGATAGAATGGTTGAAGAGCGAGGAAGTGTACGAAAGCCGAGACAAGGTAGTCGAGTGTGTGTGCCTCGAACAGTTCTTTCGTAGCATTCCGCAGTCAGTCAAGCTCTGGGTGCAGGACAGGGTAGGAGTCGACTCTGTCGAAAGGGCCGCTGAGCTAGCCGAGGAGTACGCAACGCGTAGAAAGCTGAGCGGAGAGGAAAGCGAACCCGGCCGGAGCGATCAGCGCAAGACCTTCCGACAGGGAAACGGCTCGCGAGAAAACGGGCCCGAGAAGCCAGAAACAGGACAAAAGGTCCCAGAAAAGAGCGGAGATCCTCGAACGGAGATCCTCGAACGGAGACGAGGCGCGGAAAAGCCAAACAGGGCAGTTCGAGGCAAGGAAGCCGTTCCTGTGCTACAACTGTCAGGAGCCGGGACACATAGCGGCCAGATGTAACAAACCGCGGGTTGTGTTCTCGACCGTGACCGGTAGTGACGAGGACCTGGAGCTCCTTCGTCCCTATCTTCACGAGCTCCAGGTAAACGGAAAGCCGTGCAGGGTGCTTCGGGACAGTGCAGCGACGATGGACGTTGTTCATCCGTCGTATGTAACGCCATCCGATTTTACTGGAAAGGTAGTTTGGATCAAGCAGCTGCTCGAAAAGCACAGTGTCTGTCTGCCTATGGCGACAGTAAGGATAACTGGCCCGTTCGGAGAGCTGGTGACAGAGGCGGCTGTCTCGCAAACAGTCCCGTTGGAGTATCCCTATTTGTTTTCTAACCGGTCAGATTTCCTGCTGCGCGAAAGGGGTCAACAACTGGGAGAAGGACTAGTTCAGTCGTGTACGAGGTCCAAATCGCGTCAGCTCGCCCCTTTGTTAACGAGTGATCCAGAGCCAGAGGCAGCTGACGGGGAGCAAGCACTCCCAGAGTTGGAGGCAGAGAAACGGGATGAGGGGGACCAGGTTGTAGAACAGCCTGACCTCGTAGCACTAGAAAGCGTACGCCGTCCCAACGAGCCGGCGAAAAAGGCGGAGGAAGACGGGATCATTAAAAGATCTCTCGTAGCTCCGACGTCACGTAATTTTGATCGTCTGCTGCGAGTAGACAGAGTGTCTTTGACAGTCGAGCAGAAGAGCGACCCTAGTGTGTCAGGGTTTCGCGGTACAGCTCAGGAGATTGCTAGGACCAATGTGACGGGGCATGAAAAAGGCGGATTGTTTTATCGGCGCTATAAGGACCGCATTTTCACGTCTAGAAATCACGTGAAAATCGATCACTATGACTTCAGCGTAAGAAACAGGAAAGGCAAATTTAACGGCAATGCCGATGGGTTGAGCAGATTTTTCTGATATCACCAAAAACGGTAGGGATGATCTCAGAGGTCTTCGTCATCCACGGGAATGAGGATCAAAGTGGGGGCACTTCGTTAAAACCCCAAAAAGACCTCACAAATTGCGAAGAGTTTTTGTCTTTTGTATTTTGTTCATAGTGACCTCTTTGGAGAAATGAGTTTTGTTTTGGCGACAGCGGGTCAATTTGCATTGTTTTTGGCAAATTTTGGTAATCCGTAATCCAGTCTGGCGGGTCTCTGGCGAATTCCGAGCGTTTGACTGCGGTGTGGCGTGGTGTTGTGGGGGACGTTTCCGCTGATGCCTCCGTTGTGAGAGGTTTGGGAGTTTGTTTAGTGCTTGCAGCGTCTTCTCAAGGCCTACTCCAAGCCCACCTCTTCAGGCCAGCGATTGTACCACCGGCCATTCGAGGTTTCCCTGGCCCCGGAGGGGCTGTTAAGAATGGAACCCTCGGCAACCTTCTTCCGAGTTTCAACGCTGCGGAAACGAGTCATGAATCTGTCCGGCACCGTCGCCCGCCTGTCTGTTCCTGCACGAAACGAGTCCCGACGAGTCCAGGGCCGTCGGCCGCCTGTCTGAGCCTGCACGAGACAGGTCTCAGCGCGTCCGTGACGTCAACGGGACGTGTGTGTGTGCGTGGGGGTTGGTGCGCTCACGAAAGGGAGAGAGGCATGACCTAACTGCGGAGAACTTTGGCTACGACGCACTTCTGGCTACGACGCGGCGGACTTTGCTACGACGCACTTGACGGCGGGTTGCTGCTGCGCACTTGCTGCCCTGGCGGGGAGTGAGGGAGAAAACGGACCCTATATAAGGCGGAGCGTGAGGCTGCTCCGTTAGTTCTCTCGGATTTGACGACTGTATCGCAACCATGTAATTAAACCGTTCGTTACGTTACCAATTCTCCCACCTCCACTGGACCCCTGGGTTCTTCACTTCGGGGAATGGTCGTCGTCACGAGCCAGGAAGCTCCCGGACGTGCGCGGCTTAAAACCCCGCCTCTAACACCTGCGTTTTGTAGGAGAGTGAACTCACAGATGTAATCTTTAGAGAGCGTGCTTTACGGAGGTAAAACCGTGGTTCCTGTTTTTCGTGTTGCAGGAGGCCATACAATTCCGGAGGGAACCAATATTGGACTGGTTTTATACGTGCTGCATCGTGATCCCGACGCCTTCCCAAGGCCAGAAGAGTTCGATCCTGATCGGTTCCTTCCCGAAAACTCCGCCACACGTCACCCTTTTCGTTCATACCGTTCTCGGCCGGATCCAGAAATTGCATCGGTACGAACAATTGTGTATATCCTTAATATGTCTATACGTATTCATGTTAGGGGGAGCGGTGCAACGATTCTCTTACTTGCAGCAAATCGCACTTATAATTAATATTTGACGTTCGTAACCTGTGCGTGGAGCCCTGCGCGAATAACGGTTTGATCGTCCGCATCCGATCCGTATTCGCAGACGTTCTATCCGCACCCGAACCGCATCAACAATGCTTTTAAATTATTGAGATTGTGTCGGCATACTTTGAATCCGCATCCAAACCGTATCCGCGAAATTCGAAACCGTATCCGTGAAATTCGAAATCGTATCCGCGAAATTCAAAACCGTATCCGCGAAAATCGAAACTGTATCCGCGAAATTTGAAACCGCATCCGGCCCGCAATCTAACCACTCATTTTAAATCATAAAATAAACTTTAAAAAATGGGGGGGGGGGGGGGTATTTTAAAGTTTATAAGCTGTTCGCTTATTTTTTTTTCCGAAAACTCTTCCGAGTTAGAATACGGTGCGAGTCATTTAATCGCATTCTGTTTTATCGTGTTTATATCATAAGCGATCACCCTTCCAGAGGCACCTCTGGTTGCTGAAAAGATGATCGCAGTTATTAGATCGTCCAGGGAGTCTGCGACACTCTGCCCAGCACATGCGCCCAAAAGAAAGTAAATTTATATATTTCTTTCTTTATGCTTCGTAACACCCACTTCAAGCAGACGCATATTTTTTAACCATGAAAATTACCACAAAAAACGGTCTAATAACAATCTCTCACTCTACTCAAAACCAAACAATAAAGAAGAAAAAAGTGGGAGAGGATAGGCAGTCACTCACCGCAGCGAGGAATTTTATCCAGAGCATTACTTGGTAAGACACGAGTACACAGAGGGAGAAAGGAGGCTTCTACTTTCTTGTTGCTTGTACACGTTTTGGGTTTTGATCGCCCGAAGACGTCTTCCGCTTTTTCCTCTGCCAAACAAGAACACGCTCTCCCGGGAAGATTGCCCCTGCATTCTTTACTTTTTCCAGGGACAACATTTTTGGCGAGACAGAACGCTCTAATGCGATCTTTGGTGAGAGTCAGGTCTTTCTTGGTCTAAAGTACAGCTTCCTCCACGATTGGCACCTTTTCCCGAAGAGTAATTTGGTCCAGCAAAACATTCAATGATGTACTTCATAGTTTCACTCACTTATTAAGGAGTGTTCGTAGACCGCGTTTCCCCTCCGCTAAGTCCTCCGCAACGAAGAAGCCGCTACTGCGCCTGCGCGCCGATGGCCTTGGTTGTAGAGTTCCGGGTATCGTAGCGGGTTGCGGAGAGCGTTGTGGGACGGCTAAAACGATCTACGAAAACTCCCTATTCATTCTACACTCTGCGTTCGCCCACGTTTATAAACCGCGTCCAAAAAAAAATTACATCCGGATTTAGGGATTTTCGCATCCTATCCGCAGTCGCAGCTCACATACGCATCTAATCCGCAATCCGCCAAATCTGATTCATTTATATCCGCATACGGCAGTTGATTGCGGATGTCCACGGATGATCCGCGGGCAATCCGCAGATATTCGGGGCTCGAATTATGCGTTAATCGTTGCACAGCTCCTTTAAGTGTTTGTTACCTCGCAGGTCAGAAATTTGCTTCGATGGAGATTAAGATAATCTTGGGCCACATCCTGCGGTCCTACAGCTTGCAGTCGGTGGATCCTCGAGACAAGCTCCTGATAACTGCGGACGCCGTCCTCAGAACAGCAAAAGGCCTCCAGATCAAATTCATTCCACGAGTGTCATGAGCGCTTGTAGAACTTCAAAGCCTTTTTTGTTGTTTAAAGAATACGCTGAAGGACATCTTTCTACTCTGTGTTAATAAAAGGTGGAAGCAACATTAACGCTCCTAACGTCTCTCATAAATCTTATATGGCTGCGTGCATGGCCGGGAGGAAACATTTCTCCGTTCTTTTAAAAGATTCGTGTTTACTCTTACCCCGAGTTTGATAAGGACGCTAACCGACCTTGCCGAGTCAGCCTCCCGACTGTTCAACGCTCGAACATTCTGAGACCGAATGTTTCAGATACTGAGGGTAAAGGATAAAGAGCGCAGCGCGAATTTGCCGACTCACTCTCGCACTAGACAGCTGTCACGCCGACACCTACACGCTCGCTGCTGTTCTCTCGACGCTCGTTCTTTCTTTTGCTGCATTAGCATTCGTACCCACATTACAGGGAAAAGCTGACAGCGAGAGGGAGGCGACGTCACGGGGCGGAAGCCAATGCGCGCGCAGATGCTGGGGCGAGTCTGAGCTTGCAGGTGTGCGGGGCGCGTATGCCTTGGTTTGTGCTACAAAATGGAGTGTGAACGAAGTACTAGCGCTGGTTCGAGTAGGCGGGAAAAAATGAAAGGAACATACATTGGTGGCTTCTTGGGGAATGCGTCAGCAGGACCCTTGGGAAACGCCACACACGTCCCCCTTTGGGAAACGCTAACGAAGACCCCATAACGAAGCCAAAAAGAGGCAGCACAAAACAGAAGACGCAAAAAACAGAGGAAGCAAAAGAAAAAGACAAAACAGAAAAGTGAAGGCTTCAGCGTTGGCTCCTTCCAAAGGGAGACGTGTTTGGCGTTTCCGGAAAGTCATGCTAACGCATCCTCTAGATCCACCAATGGATCTCTTTTCCGGCACAAGTTCCCCGATTAAACCCTTTTTTCTCAGTTTTACGCTTGTCGATCCTTTTTCATCTGCAACAATATATCAAAGGGAAGTTGCTATTTTTTTCCTTTAATAACAGTCATAGTCGAGAACAGATTAACGCTTGAGAAAATGCACTGTTAATGTACTGCTACAGTGCTAACGATGAAGCCCGGACCAATAAGGCATTCGCTTCTAATTATGCATACGTATGTTTGCAACACTTAGTTTCACCACCATACGATGGATCGCAGCAGTCGCCACGAGCCATCCGAGTCAGTGTAATACCACGCGAGCGTCATGTGACCTTCCGAAGAAGCACAGTAATGCGCGGGGTGTGGAGTCACGTGGTACACTCAGGGCACTGAATTGGTAGGGTTGGTTCATAGCATTAGCAGCAGTCCTGTGATGTTATTGGCCCGAGTCATTTTGGAGCAGTGAGAAGTCTATTTTTTGGAGCATAGGCATACACCTAATTGTATTTCGCACCACTGCAAATATGTTAAGCGTTGTGTGTTGGCCTGTCCAACTACAAATCTGTCTACTTTTCCATCCCACTTCGTGCAACCTTTTGTTAGCAACAATCGGATGGCAGGTTTGATTCCTTTAAACAAAGAATTAGCTGTTCAGTTGCACGTCGAAGTGCCAGGCATGGCAACAAGATGTTGATTCATGAAGGGTAGTATGAACTGCTGTGAGTGGTTATTTTAGGCACGGAATCAAAGGCAAACCAAATAGTGTATTGCACCGAAATTATGATAGAATATAATAATTTTAAGCCAATGAAATCATGTTTCGTTCAAGTTCTAAACGCTGTTAAAAAGCTGGAATTCTTAATTCAAATAAAAACAAAGCTTTTGTCATCATTTTGAACACCAATGACATTTTATATGTAAAATTTCATAACAACAGAAAATTAAAATGTAAACGATAAATATGCAGTCTTAAAAAAAAATACCCACCGAACTCGTTAAGGTTATTCCCAGACTTCCAACCACTGCTCCAGCTAATTTAGTTTTAAGTTAATATATTAACTGTGCCATCAAACAGATAGAAACTATATAGAGGTAACTAACTGAATAAGAGTTGACAAAAAAAAAAACCTATAGAGTAGCTTATATAAATAATCTTGCAATTCTCAAAATTCCTAGCTAAATTTCGAATTTGAAAAAAAAGATATCGTCCCGATATTCCCTAAGCAAAGTTCCGCTCTGGTGGAGTGATTTTTCTTAGCACGCTGGTGCACTGCGTCGAAGGAAGATACGCAAAATCGGGGTGCCTACGTACCGATGGTCGCTTCACTGCAGTACACCAGTGCGCGGTGACAAGCGCACTCAATCAAGCTAACTAACCCATCAGAACCAGACTTGCGCCTGTTACTCCGAAGAGTACAATTACAATTACTTGGCCGAAAAAGTAATTGGTTACCATGACAAATTAGTCCCCGTAAAAATTAATTGACTAATTACTTCGTTACTTTACTCAATTACTTTTGCGTTACTCCAAAGAAACGTGCAGAAGACATGCAATATCTGCTGAGTGTTTGAGGGGGTAAATTTAGGGAATCATAGAAAATAAAACACAAATAGAACACATTCAGTACTATCTACCCGTTATTGTAGGTTAATAATTTTAGGAGGACGAATCTATAAAGTATTAGAGGACTTCAAAAGGTGTCTGATATAAACGAGTCTTGCGCTGTTCAACCGGGACATGACTATATCCCATGAATGTGCGACGAATGCACTTGGGCGGCGGAGGCGCGCACACCATTCGAATTAATCCAAGTTTGGGATCGGCAAACTACAAAACACGATTCTCCAGAAGATGTGGTTTTTCTATGGTTGCCGCATGCTGCCTAAGTAGGGGCTCGTTTACTCTCTACAACTGACTGGCTGCGAGACCAAAATGCAGTACTGGCGTTTGGCTACATTTTAAAGACCCCTGCTTGACGAAGGTTGTTATCCGACCGAGTGACCCACTTGATCTTCTTTCTTGATCACCAAACTCATCAAAACCAAAACTTCGCACGAAATATTAATGCACAATCTTTCGGCTGAACTGATACTTCCGCTTATATATATATATATATATATATATATATATATATAAAAAATTGTCAGTGACCAGCAGGCTGCCATGCGTGTGTCTCAAGCGTTTGCGCTGTACGCCTTACGCTGTCTCAACTCCAATGTACAGTCAGCCACTGTTTATTCTCAGAAAACTCGCGCTGTGTTCCCCTTCCCTGAAATTTCGGTCTAAGTTCCCGCAGCTACAATCCACTGACGAGAACCCCAGTATTCTCGTTTGCAAGAATGTGGGTTCAGCTTTGAAGTCCCAAGCCGTTTTGATTGTGCTCCCCGGCCAGCTTATTGCCTGCTGTTAAAACCAATCACTGCCTAAATTCGGCTAATATAAAATAAAAATAAAAAAACAGCATGCGTTCAAAAATGTTTAACGAATAGTTTAATAAACCTTTGAAACAGAGCTGCCATTCAAAATTCCCGTTTGGTTCATTATGCCTACTTATTTATCGAAAAAGCTGCACTGGCCACAATTAATTATGTGTGATATTTTATGTATATATAGTTCTCTAGTCAAAATGCTGCACTTCCTAGAGCCATCGCTCATTGTATGTCAGCAGGCCGGTGACAGGGAAGGGAGGATGAATTCCTCGGACAAAATAAGTCGTCCTCCTGGCCTTTGTGCGATGTAACGTAAGGCTTAATTGGCAGTCATTATAAGCGAGTCGTTAAATACTTGCACTTTCGCATTGTCGCGCAAATTTCCAAATGTGTATAGTAATTGTTAACGTAACGTGTGCAGGACTATATCAGAAACGTGTCCAACACCAAGGCTGCATCTCAGTATGACCACCCATGTGTCTTGAACTACCTGCGTCGCTCTGATGTTTCACCATATGGTCATAACAACACGATCCGTCATTGCTATCTTCGGCTGACATGAATCGTTCAGGCGGAAAAAGAAAATCACGCTGGCTTCAACCGAAATAAAATCGGATTGCCATACGTTACCATTTAACCTATGTAGCTTGGTATTCGCTCGCTGACGTGTTCAAAACAAAGCGTATACATCTCTGTTCCATCATGGCCTTATCTTTAGGGCAACAATCAATAATCTCTACGGTTCGCTCAAGTGCAAGCACAAGTGCAAGACTCCACGAAGTCTTACACTTTCATTGTCCAGCTACAACAACCAAATTTATCGATTTAAAAAAAAGCAATGGTAAATGTGAGTCGGCAACTTATAAAATCAAAACTTTCTCAAATCCCTACCCCACCTCAGGTAAACTGCGCTGATGGTGACACACACTTCGACGACCGCCGACACGGAAACGAAGGGGGCCCGTCGTTCCTTTTGCGCGCAATAAAAGAGAAAACAGACGCCACCCGTGACCACGGCACAGTACTCAAGAAGCAGCAACGAGGAAGCGAGGGTGGCACCAAGTTCACTTAGCACACCATAAAAGAGAAAACAAGAGCAGTCGTGTGCGCGGAGCAGCACTCAAGAGGCCGCAACGATGCGCACGTTCTCCACAGCATCGCTCTTGGTCATCTCCATGGTGGCCGTCGCCAACCATAGAGGCACCGTCGCAGCGCCACAGCGTTGGAGATCCAACCCACTGCCAGAGCGCCAGGAAGACATGCCGCAGCCGACACCGTCCCCTCCCGGAGGAAGTCACTGTTTAGAACGCATGCTCAGAACGAGCTCACATTGATAGGCTGTCAAGACCGGCAATCTTGATGGTGCGGGGTGCACGTTGCAAATAACTGTGGAAGCTAGCCATCAGCACGTGCTCAGCATTAGCGCACACGGGTATGACCGCCAGTGAATACACCCTATTCTGCTAGTCGCAGAGTAAATACCTCATGACCGGGCAAATAGGCAATAGAAAGCAGAACATTTATAACATCAAAAGAACACCATCCTATGTACAGATCGAACATCGAGAAGCCAGCCAGGCGAGGGGAGCATCCACCTCGTGAGCCCAGTGTCACTGCTCGTGACCACCGATGTGACACGCGCGAACGCAGCCGTGCTATGTCACACACAACTTTCCGGGACCTCAGTTTCCGCGGATGGTCATTCCCGGCGTGCCAGGTTTCAGTGTCTCTTCCACCGCTTGGTGGCGGATATGTCGACGGGTCATCCCGCGTTGTTTCTTGTTTCCGTACTTTCTGTAGTGACTGAATGAATAACCTCCACAAGGAAAACGTCGCGTGCTTCGTCTTCTTTTTTTTTTTGTCTAACAAATAATTGCCTAGTGGCATTTGGAAATCGGGTGCAATCGAAGGCTGCGAAGTTATAACACTTTCTAAACTGCATTTGTATCTTTTCTCATCTAAAATACGGAACAAAAACGACTTTCATAAGTAATTCAAACAGTTAGCACCACTTATATTTCGTATTTCGACTAAACCAAAAGCTTTTAGTGGCTTTGACGAGTCGTAAGGCAGGAGCTGACCAGGACCGACAACGTCACGATTTCGTCACATGCCGCGCGCGTTCGGCACCACGGGCCACACCCCTAAGAGGAGGAGGTTTCCACGTCGTCCGGTTAAAATATGACGCACTGATATTTAATTACTCTCTCCGTGCCCGCTGGGTTGCCCGAACCACGATAGATGTGGAAATCGCAAAAAAAGCTAGACGCTTAAAAAGGATTGCAGGGCCGCTTTAATGATTGCTCCTTTAGCGCCACCAATGCAGGATGGAACGGCGGCGTTCATCTGTGTCTCCTAAAAAGACGCTTTCCGTACAGCGCCGGCCATCACCATGTCTTCGGCAGCTCAGTTATAACGAGTTTAGTCAAAAAGTAATCGCAAGCCGAGAAAATGAAACGATCACCGATTTTTTTTCTATTGGCAGATAAGAGGGTGCTCAAGTCTCGACGGTGATCCTCACTTTGGATGGCGCACCTGCGCTGGTCCTGTCATTGTTTTGGTTTTGTCAGTGCTAAGGATCGTGAATGTGCAGGCTTCTCGAAATTGGTTATTTTATAGTAAAAACGTTCGTTGTATATCTTGGGGCTAAGGTCGATAGGGGAAAGCCGGAGATTCCAATGTATCCTGACTCTTGCTAATTCCATAAAAATCAACAGATGACGATTCGCAATATCCTTCTGTGGTAATTCAGTCAAATGTGTCAAAATATACGGGAGCGCACCTTGAGCACCGATCAAAGCTGCGCAGATCAAAGCTGTGCGAGACGCCAAGAATCTGAGACGAAGATGCCGAAGGTGCCACAAGTGCGAGCGTGAGATCGCGTGTTCCGCGGGACGAGGGCAGTCACAGGGGTTGGACGCAGGTTCGGGCCCGCTGGAAGCTTACGAACCGGTCAGCAGTCCCGAAGAGGAGGCTACGAAGCCCTTGGCACGCCTTGCCGACATCCAAGGCGAGTCCGCGTTCCCAATCGGCGCCCGACGTCGCCTGCTCCGGCCCGCTAGCAAGCAGACGCCAGTCCGCAAGTAAACCGAGGTCATATGCTAACATCACCTAGGCCTTGGCATGATAGGCAGTCCTGAGCCTAGTTTGTTCGAATCAGGTGGCTTTCTCCGTGTCAATGGAGGATCTCCGAATTTCCGGTTCGAGAGCGCGCAGGGCCTGGTGTTTGGCGTCCTGCGGGAGGAGCAGACGACGCTCTTGTTCTCTTATTGAAGGGAGACAGTAGGGAGAGCGAAAGGCCTTTGCACCTACCCACTGATCCTCCCAATCAGAGCTCGGCGCTCTGACATCACTGCTGCTTCTCTCCTCAGTTTATCTCCGTACAGCGGAGCATTCTATTCGTGAAGATAGTTTGCTTGAACCACGAACAAGAAGCTGGCGTCCAATGATTTCGTATATAGAAAGTGTTCACTGGACGCCATATTTGAGTGTGCTGTTCACAGCGCATGCTAAGACCAAATCTTGATGGTGTGGAATGCACGTTGCAAAAGAACTGTGGACGCTCGCCGTCGGCACGAGCTCGGCAGCCGTGGACTCAGCTCTATGGCCGGCAGTGAATACTCTTAATGGGGGGTATTCGCTGGACATCATATTTGAGGGCGCTGTTTAGAGCGCATGATCAGTACGAACTCAAATAATAGGCTGCTAAGACCGGCAATCCTGATGGTGTGGAATGCACGTACGTTGCAAAAAAATTGGAAATTCGCCATCGGAACGCGCTCAGCAGTCGCGCACACAGCTATGGCCGCCTTTGAATACTCCATATATCATGCAGAGCGGCGACAATCATGTGATCTACTCGTACTTAAAAAGGGGGAAAAAAAGATCGACAAATGTAAGACTACTGCGGTAATTCTTCTATTATTACTTTTGAAGGGAGCTGATAAAGTAATTTGCTATGTTACGCCGGATAACGTAAGTGGATTTTATTTTTGTTTGTGCATGAAAGAGTTTAATGGACATCCGCCTGCCAACATTTTCAAACGTCATTTTGCATGTCTCGAGACCGACTGTCGTGGTTCCCATGTATTCTTGCAGAGAGACTTCGACTGTCCCCGTTTTGATAAGCGAGACCGCTGTAACTAGGCCCAGACGTGCGACAGAGAGAAAGTCCAGGCCGAGCGGAGTGAATCCTTTCTCATGGAAACCGTATCCTCCAGCGGGGTAAGTGAGGGCGCCTCCATGGCGTCCCCCTCCCGAGCCCGGGGACGCAAGAGGAACAGGGCTTCCGCGACTGCGGCAAAGCGAAGAACGTCGAGGCGGACCAGGAGCCGCCTGTCATCGCGCTCGAGGACCAGAGGTGCCAGCGCCACGACTAGGAGGCAGAGGTCGGCATTTTAGGTCACCCTCACTCACCCTCACCCTCACATCCATACTCACCTAAGCCCCTCACTCACCCTCACAGCTACACTCACCTTCAGCCCCTCACTCACCCTCATCCTCACAGTCACACTCACCTTCATCCCTTCACTCACCCTCACTGAACCTTACGGCCCTCATTCCCCTCACGCACTCATGGCCCTCACGCCCCTCACGCACTCACCGCCCTCACGCACTCATTCCCCTCAGCTCCTCACGCACTCATGGCCCTCACGTCACTCACCACCTTCACGCACTCATTGCCCTCACACTCCTCACTCACTCACCGCCCTCACGCACTCATGGCCCTCACACCTTCACGCACTCATGACCCTCCCGCCCCTCACGCACTCACCGCACTCACCGCACTCACCGCACTCACGCACTCACCGCCCTCACGACCCTCACGCACTCATGGCCCTCACACCCCTCACGCCCCTCACGCATTCACCGCCCTCACCCACTCACGGGCCTCACAGCCCTAACGGCCCTCACTCATCGTCACACTCATGAATTTCCCTGGTTAAGAAACTCATTCACCCTCACCTCACCTGTGAAGATGACGGTGATTGAGGGTGTGTGAGGGCCCTCATGAGTGAGGTTTGCCGAGGTATGCCAGGAGGTCCAGGGCAAACTTGTACGTAGTTCAACTACTCTACTCAAGTTATTGTTGTTTAACTATTTTTTGTGTAGTTTAGTAGCCTTCGATTACATTTTTATTTCGGTAATTAGTAGTTTACTTTAATTACTTTTTCCGAATAGCTTCTACTCGAATTACAAATTACTTTCGAATGCTAGTGGTAGGTTTGCTTATCAACAAACATTCCTGCACAAATAGAGATAAGCTGTTTGATGATCAGTTGATATTTGCAAATAGGGGCAAGCGTGGGGTATAGGCAGAGGGGGGGGAGGGGGGAGAGGGGAGTGGTTTGGAGTGTCCGAAACACCCTAAATGTTTCACGAGCCCTCCACTGCAACAACACTGCTATGAGGCGCGGGGAGCGGACAGACACGTCGCAAGGTGTGGCCGAGTAACTGCGGGATTAGCGCTGAAAGACTGGCGTTTGTTTGTGCCCCGAAACTGAGAGACTTGACGCATTTGAAGAAAGGGCTTGTCCCCGCTCGTACCCAACGCAGAAACTCTCGCCCACTACACACTGCATGCCCACTTAATGGAGGCAACAAAATACAGTACTCGCTCTGAACCTCATCTGGTGCTCCCGTAGTTTGTGCTGCACTTAACGAGTGCTCAAGGGCAGCACAAAGGTGACCTCTTTGCGTTGCCTTTCCTTTAAAAACTCAAAATATGCAGGTCTTCCAAGATTCGAAGATCGTACGACAACCTGGTAATTCCACCAACGTTATTACATTAAAAAATAGTAAACAAGCAGTGCTCGGAAGTACTTTAAGTGCATGGTACTTAAAGTACTATATCAAATAGGTTTAAATAACTTGTACTTTACTTGAAGTACATTCTCTGAGCATGTACTGGTTCTTTACTCAATTATTTTTTTCTGGAACTTTCCGAGGAAAGTGCAACTCCCGACTTGAAAGTACATTCCCCGAATTTGAAAAGAAAAAAATGGCGAATCGTTATGTGAAAACGCGCTGTCGTGTTTCGAGACTTCATCTGGTCATTTCCCTGAGTGAAATTATGGCGGCTATAAGACCGATAAGAATAAGTGCCTTATAGGTTAATAGTTCGTCAGCGAGAGTAAAAAAACTACTCTGTGGCGACTTGATTTCATCCAATATTTGCCGCATTTTCCGAAAAAACTGATCGACCTCCGATTGGCACCTGAAGCAATGCATACCAGTTAAAACAAATGTATAGGGGATGAAAGGGCATTATAAAATATTGTGTTAAAAAGTACTTGTACTACTTTATTTCAATTGCCTCGCACCCGGTGTACTTACTACTTTACTTGAAGTGCATAACCTTTCATTTACTTTGTATCTTCAACTACTTTTTACATGTACTTTACGCAACACTGTAAAAAGGCAAACACTGTCTGCAAATTCAAGCTCAGGCAGTGTTAAATCTCAAGGCAGAAACCATACATACGCAGTACATCATTGACCAAACAAAGAAAGTACAAAACAATTAGGCACGCAGAAGCAGAACCAGCTACATATTAAAGCATTTCTGTGAAAACACAAGCCACTTTATATTTGGCTGGCAGAATGTCGCTAACGGATCAAAACCTATGTACTTTCTTGCTACCATAAAAAATGTATATATAAAAGTAACTTCAAAAGTAATTCGCTACTTTTTAACGGTAGTTAGTAATTTACTCGATTACTCTCTATTTGAGTAATTTATACTCTACTCAAATTACTTTTGATGCCAATACTCAGTAACAATTACTTTTTTTTGTAACTTGTACATGTCTGGTCCAGGGCAAGGAAGGCGACGGCAGGGAAGAGCAAGAGGCGAAGGTCTAGGCGTAGCAAGGCCACAACTGGTCGGTCATCCCCAGCAAAGAACAGGAAAGTCAGGGCGAGTGAAAAAGCTGCTGCGAAAAGAAGGTCCAGAACGCGCAACGAGGCTGCGGGGAGTCCGGCGTGGAAAAATCCGCTTTGAAGAGAACGTCGCGCAACAAGTAACTGTTCCGCCTTTGCAGGCTCCTAAAGATGGGAATAAAGGCAAGATTTAACAAACTCAGAGGGTTTTCCTGGTGTCTATGCAGCTATTCTAGGGGCAGTAATAGTCAAAAATAACGTATTTATTTTCTACGATACTCACCCTTAATTATACGGAGGGATAAAAAGGGACCATTAAACGCTGAATATTCGAAATTTACTATTGGCGATTTTCACCTCGGTTTTCCAAACCTACTTTTACGGCTTCGTCTTTGAACCCCCAGGCGCTGTGAATATGTGATTCGCTCGAGAAGGCTGGATCGTAAACCTGCCGCCACAGTTTTCTGTTCTAGCCGCTGAATGCCGTCGATTTCGCAGGTGTGGGCAATACTCGGGCTGAGCTTTCTGTAGCATTTTAGAAGTGAAAAGCGTGCGTGCACACTTTTCATTGACGCTCGAGGTGTGCAAGCGCACGGGCGCCTATACAGCTTTGGCTTCATTGCCACAAAATGTTGGCCCTAAGTATAACTAAATATCGCGTGGGAGAGAATTAAGCGATATCTCGCCAAGCAAGAAACTTGATTTCCACTGAAATTTCAAACTTAAGACTAGACTGATCATCTTTCTTTCCAGAATTTCTTTTTTTACTTTATCGTTATCCGCTCAAGTCTAAATGGTTCCAGACGCGTGACCAAAAGCTGCTCACGCATTGGACGTGACATAAGCTCTTCTTCAGCTCTTCTGGACATGCGCTCGGTTACCCCTCGGCAAATATTCCATTTAAAGTTCAGAATTTCCATTTTACTAATTGCACATCCGAAGGAATAGTACAGTCAGACACAAGTTAATGCGCCAGAAGCTCCGTCTTCAGAGCGAGCTTTCCGCGAGTACGAGTATGTACATCTTCAATAGCGGAAGCGCACACAGTCTAAAAGCTAACGGTTAGTCTAATTTCCCCGTTGTGCACTCGGAGAGACAATAGAATCTACGAGTACGATACGAGTTTATTTTTCACCACAGATACATGTGGTGAATGGGAGGCCGGAGAAAAAAGCTGCAGAAATGCAGCTTGACTAAGCTCCGGTCCCCCCATTCAGCAGCTACGACAGAGCACAGGGAGATCTATTTACGAAGTATGAGAATATGACATATAATGGACAACATGCAAGGCTAAATGAACAGTTCAAGGATAGCACTTTTGGACAAATGTACAACATCAATATTTCTATCAAAGTACCTATTCAGTAAAACGGGCAAAGTGTAACTTATTCTTTGTTTACCATAATTGGTCCTACACTTCGGAATCTGCCAAGGCTGGTGATGTCTACATGAATAAAAGTCAGATTTTTCTTTTAAATCCGATAGTTTAAGAACAATATCTGAGCGCCCAAATACCGCATATTTATACGCGATGGTTAATCGATAATCATAAACCTGCTGTATATTCAGAATTTTGTATGATTTAAACAAGGACTGTGTTGGATGTATGTAGGGGACATTTGCGATTATTCTAATCACCTTTTTCTGCAGTAAATGTAGTAGGTTTAAATTCGAGAAAGATGTGTTTCCCCAGACTAGATTACAATAACACAGATGAGAATAAAATAATGAATTATATAGAACCCTCTTTACACTTGTTGGAAGAATATATCTGAGTTTATTTATAATTCCCACGATTTTTCCCAGTTTAGCACAGAGATATTTAACATGATTAGTCCAAAGCATGTTTTCCGAGAAAACAATTCCAAGCGTTTTAATACTGCTTACAAATTCAATATTTAAAGAACCAAAATTAAGAGGATCGTAAACTTTATTACTCGGACCCCGTGGACGAAACATCATGGCTTTTGTTTTGGATACATTAATATGCAAACAGTTTATTTCTGCCCAAGTTTTTAACTTTAAAAGAAACGCATTAGCTTTATCCCTCAGACCCTCTTCACACATGTCTGAAAAAAATATACTTGTATCATCCGCATAGATTATATATTTACATCCTGAGTCAATGTTCACTATATCATTAACATACAATAAAAATAGAAGAGGTCCCAGAATACTGCCTTGCGGTACTCCTGATGAAATGTTTAAAAGGGTTGAGCGTTGGTCATTAATTAGAACGAACTGTGAGCGATATTCTAGATATGATTTAATTAAGGCAAGTGGTAGATCACGAATGCCATAAGCAAACAATTTTTCTAGTAAAATCGAGTGGTTAATACAGTCAAAAGCTTTGCTAAAGTCTAAAAATATTCCAAGCGTTAATTTTTTTCTTCGAAGTTTCTGAGTATTTCCTCTTTTTGAACTAATAACGCCGTTTCTGTTGACCGTTTCTTCCGGAAGCCAAATTGACATTCTGTTATAAGGGAGTGTTTATCACAAAAATTTACAATTCGAGAGTGAATTATTTTTTCTAACCCCTTTGAAAACACTGGTAAAATAGATATAGGTCGGTAATTTCCTAATTCATTTTTGTTTCCGCCTTTAAACAAAGCTAAAACTTTCGCAATTTGCATCTTTTGGGGAATGTACCGCTTGACATGGCAAAATTGTAAATAAACGTTAGGCATGGGGCGATAATATCGATCACATATTTTACAGGTAGAATTTGTAAATCATCCGCATCACGACTGCGACTATTGCTAATACACATGACAGAGGAATAGACCTCAGCTTCGTCTGTAGGGGAAAAAAATAGTGATTGTGATGTTGATAAAACACTTTTTGACGCATTAGAGTTGTAAGTGCTACTACCTATGTTCACGAAGAAATGATTAAATTCGTTTGCGAGCTGCTGGCCACTTAAGACTTGTCCATTCCGTTCTAGGCTTTCAAGCTTATTTGAGCTATATGACGTATTAAAAACACTCTTTAAACGTTTCCACAAAAGATCTGCTTTTCTCAGGCATTCAGCATCGAATATGCTAAAGTAATACATCTTTTTTGCTCTTCTAATATCTGTGGTTAATTTATTTCTGTACTTTCTAAACTCTTCTAATACAGTTTTATCTCGAGTTGTCAGAAATAATTGATAAAGCTGGTATTTCTTGCGTGTTTTTTTTAAAAGTGTTGATGTCATCCAAGGTTTCCTTCCCTTTCTGGCGAGCTTTACAGCTTTGACCGGAAAGCAGTCAGAATAAGCCTGTTTAAACTTTTCAATAAACTTGTTATACGCACTATCAACGTCAGCACTGCTGAATATATCCTCCCAATCCGTGTTAACTAGCCTCTGTCTAAACATATCTAGTGTGGCTGGTGTAATGTCCTGAATGGTTATTGTAGTTGTTTCATGTCTGCGTGGTTCTCGTACTGTGTCGACTAACATAAATATGGGCAAATGGTCACTAATGTCTGAACTTATTACACCAGCCTTGACCTTTTCCTTATCATAATTAGTAACGAATAAATCAATTAAAGTTGATGTGGTCGACGTAATGCGAGTGGGGTGCGTAATACAATTGAAAAAGTTATTTGCCGTTAATAATAACAACAGGTCAGTAGTGCTTGTGGTATCTTCTAATAAATTTATATTCAAATCTCCGCCAAGAAAAAGAGAATATTTGCATTCGTTCGCATAACACAGTAATTCATCTAGAAACGTAAAAAATTTAGCTACATTGCCGCTTGGTGGGCGATATACAACAGAGAACATGAAAACGTTTTGCTTTACACATAATATTTCATAATCTTCTGTAACGGTTGTGTACTCTTCGACAATTTCAAAGTCATCACTCCCCAGTAGCATAGAAACACCACCCCCACGCCCAGATAAACGATTTTGATAAAAATGTTGATATTGAGGTAAAATAAAAAAATCAGTTTCATCTCGGTACCAAGTTTCGGTAAGCATTATCACGTCAAATGAGCAGTTAAATGATTTAAACAGAATCATAAGATCGTCCGACTTAGATCTAGCTGATCTAACATTTAGGTGAAAGAGTTTCAGAGACTTACATATACCTGCGTCCTTGCAGATATCTTGTGGTAAGAAGAAATTGGTTATTGTCATGTTTGAGTACTGATGTATAAATAAAATCTAATCAAATCACCACCGTGCAGTTCCTCCCTAGCAGATCTTAAGAAGATCATCGCAGTGTTCAATCGATATGATATGCGCGTTTTCGGCTTTGCGGGCTAAAATCTTGCCATTTCGTACCCACACGAATTTCCAGCCGATATCGCGTTTCCTAGCGATAGCCTGACCAAGCAATTTCTTCAGGGCCGGGCACAGATGCTCGTTCACGAAGACAGGCGCGTTATCAGAAAGGCCCAAGTCTTCATTCGTTAGCCGTTTTACTCGGGCGCTTGCAAGTACCCGGTCACGCTTTTCCCTACGGATGAACTGCACGATAATGTTTTGTTTGCTGCGTTCTCGAGTGCGGACACGGTGGCAGATTTCAACGTCCGATTCATCAATCGGTTCGCCGATTACCTCCCTAGCTTACGCAATGTTGAAATGAGATTCTCGTTTTCGGCGACCGGAATACCTTTAACTTCAATATTGTAGGCGCGAGAGTGTTGTTCACAGCGTACGATGCTCGCTTGGTTTGCTCTCATTTCTGTTTCAAGCGCGAGGCACCTTGCTCGCAGTTCTTCGTTTTCTTTCTTTAGTTCCTTGTTGATTGTAATTCCGCTTTCAAGCTTCTCCTTAATATCCTCGTATTGAGCATTGATGAAGTCCATGCTGGACTTCATTTCTCTTATATCAGTACGAAGATCACGTATTTCACTACGAAAGTCTCTCTCTAAGGCTTCTCTCATCAATTTCCATTCAGTCTTCATTTCATCCCGTAACTCAGTAAAAAGTTTCGTGAGGTCTTTTGACATAGTGGTAAATAACACCTTCTCACACAAAAAATGGAAGTGCAATTGCAATTGGCAGCAGCGACGGCAATGTAGCCGAAAGCCTCGAAAAATGTATATAAGAATAAGAAACCAACCTGCAAAGGAGTGCAGTCTTAGAAAGACGAGCCGAGTGCCGTCGCAGCTGCCAAGTGAAGGGTGCTGCTACAGTTCCTCTTCTTATAGCGCAGAAGCGAGGAGCGGTACCGTGTAGCAGCCAATCGTTGCGATGCGAACGTCCGAGCCGAGATCAGCAGTGGTGGAACAGCGAAATCAGTCTCGGACAGAGGCCAGTCGACGCTGATGACTTGCAAGTGGCCGTTCAGCAAGCAGTCGAAGATCGCAGAAGTCGGGCCGTTAGCTCGGAACTGGCGATCGAACCGGTCTGCAAAGGAGTGCAGTCTTAGAAAGACGAGCCGAGTGCCGTCGCAGCTGCCAAGTGAAGGGTGCTGCTACAGTTCCTCTTCTTATAGCGCAGAAGCGAGGAGCGGTACCGTGTAGCAGCCAATCGTTGCGATGCGAACGTCCGAGCCGAGATCAGCAGTGGTGGAACAGCGAAATCAGTCTCGGACAGAGGCCAGTCGACGCTGATGACTTGCAAGTGGCCGTTCAGCAAGGAGACCTAGCGAGAATCCCGAAGGACCCTTCAACCTACACTCTTAGAAAAAGTTAGTAGTACTTACTTACTAAGTAAAAGTTAGTAACTACTCTCAGATAAGGGTGATGGTTGTGAAACTTTGGCACCTGGTCCTAACCGCTAGCGCTACATTTGGGCGGAGAATGAGCGTTCGGCGATGCGTAGTCTATATTTGGACACCCTGTATATTGCGAAACTTTTTCACCCTCAGCAGTAACAAATGCCTCTCACTCGATCTGCCATTCTCTTTCTGCAACGTTATTAGAACCCTCAGTTGGGAAACTCACCGTTCAAACCTGGGCCACTGGCGTCCACCGAGACCGAGATAAATACGACAACAGCGCCACTCTTTATCATTTGTCTGTACTGTGGTCACCTTGAGCTTTTAGAAAGCATGTTTTGGCGTAAAAACCAACGGAAAAAACTGTTTCTGTAGTAACTTTTATTGGAGTTTAGTACAAAATGAAGGGCGCGCGATGTTTTCTAAAATCTTTAGTTTGCAAGGTTTTGCAGCACAATATTGTTTTTATACAACCATGCCTCAGCGGTGATTTCAGGTAGCGCGTCCCGACCTAGGCGCATCTTTAACTCGGTAGTAATTTGCGGCGCGTACGCTTGGGAGACGGGGGTGGCACCCCTGAAACCCCTTCTACCGTATCTGTTTCGGTGCCAAAATGGCCGATTAAAGCCAAAATGGAAGTCACGTGCAGTTCCTCGTGTGGCCGCTGCGGGGGAAATGGCGGCGTTGTGATCGCCATTAGCTAGGTTCTCGAGTACGGATCGGTGCCACTTTCTCAGGACAGTCTCTATGGCAGTTTCCCAAGTGAGTGGTTTTAGTAACGTTAATTGTCTTTCTGTCACTGATATAATTGTTATCATCCACTCATTCATTCATTTATTTACCCTTAAAGGTCCTCTTTCGGGGACATTACATAAGGGGAGGGGGGATCAATCACATATCAGTCAACGAAAGAAACAATGAAACAGCAACAAACAATGAAACAACACACTATTTCATCAACAAACACGCACTCAATAATAATCCACCAGGGAACCAAAAATAGAGAGGCAAACAGGCAGTCATTATTCCCCTTGAAAATGCAAAACCAAGGAGGAACGGAAAGCGTCCGGGCATATTATTAAGGCGATGCACTCAGGTAGTACATTCCATTCTGAAATCGCTAGGGGAAAAAATGAGTTATTAAATGCGTTAGTGGATCCAGAAATGCGCTGCACACAGTTAGAGTTCGTTAATCTACGAGAGGATCGGGGAGGAGGTTGTAAAAGCATCGATCTAATGTCCGGATGATGGTGGAATATTTTGTGAAATAGGCAGAGACGCGAGCATTTACGGCGGGTAGCTAATGAAGTTAGGTTTAATTGAGACTTTAGAGCCGTAACGCTAGCAGTATGATCGTATACAGAGAGTATGTAGCGAGCGGCACGATTTTGGATGGCTTCAAGTTGGGTGGTAAGGTAGATTTGGTGAGGGCTCCAGATGGCGGCGGCGTACTCAAGTTTTGGTCGGACGAATGTCTGGTAGGCTAAAAGACGAAGATTCGGAGGAGCAGAGTGTAGGCAGCGTCGGATGTATCCCAAAGTTTTTGATGCGGCGAGTGAAATGGATTCGATGTGAGCGGCCCAGGATAAATCGGAGGTAAGGAGTACACCAAGGTACTTGTATGATGGGACGTCTTCAATGGGTTGGGTGCCAAGAGAATATATGCATGACGAAACAGAGCGCTTGCGAGTGAAACGTACGAGTTTGCACTTTGAATAATTTAGGCTCATCTGCCAGTCGGAACACCAATTCATTATGGTAGACAAGTCATTCTGAAGGAGCACATGGTCGTCCGGAGAAGCAATTGGTCGGTATAATACACAATCGTCTGCGAAAAGACGCACTTTGGAGGAAATGGAATGAGGGAGATCATTAATAAATATTAGAAAAAGGAGAGGGCGAGGACCGACCCCTTGGGTACCCCTGACGGAACGTCGCATAAACCAGATTCGTGACTGTTCACAACTGAAAAACTGTACTCGTGAAGAAAGAAAATTGTGAATCCATGAAATGACGCTATCGTTCATTTTGAGTGCAGAGAGCTTTGTTAGTAAGCGAAGATGCGGAACCCGATCAAATGCTTTCGAAAAGTCTAGAAAAATTGCGTCGGTCTGATGATGAGATTCGAAGTTGGCATGAATTTCATGGGTAAACAGTGACAATTGGGTCTCGCAAGAAAAACCCCTACGAAAGCCGTGTTGGTGGTCGAAAAAGAAGTGGTTTTGATCAAGATGAGACACCACATGAGAAAAAATTATATGCTCTAGAAGTTTGGATGGGATACAAGTTAACGATATAGGTCTGTAGTTAGAGGGTAATGATCGATCACCGCCCTTGAAGACCGGTGTGACATTTCCTACCTTCCAGTCCGGAGGAAGACGTCCCTCTGCCAATGACTGGGTATATAAGAGCGTGAGGTACTCGCTTGATATGTCTTTTGTGTTTATGAGGATTTTTGAAAAAATGTTGTCAGGTCCGGGGGATGATGAAACTTTGAGGCGATCTATAAGCCCGGCTACGCCGTCAGGGGAGATGATAATAGGTGCCATGGTGTTATAAGGAGCTGGTGGGACAGTAGGGATGTTCGAAGGGTTCTCGCAAGTAAAAGCAGAAGCAAAGTACTCGTTCATTAGTGAAGGGCAGGAAGCTTCAGGCACAGGGCAGCCGTTGGCATCAATCAAACAAATAGACCGGGAGTGGTCACTTGGAGAAAGAAGGGTCCAGAATTTTTGGGGGTTGGTTTGCATGAGGGTGGGTAGGTCTCTATTGGAATATTTGTATTTTGTCGCTCTAATCTGGCGGGTATACTCTTTAAGGCAATCATAGTAGGAGTCCCATGCTAGTGCAGACGGGTTCTGTTTAGCTTTTTCGGAAAATGCGCTTTTTCTTGTTCCCCAGAGACCTAATAACATTGTTGAACCAAGGATTACAGGCGTCACTGTGAATACGAATCAAAGGCACAAAACGCTCAATAAGATCATACAATTTGTTCCTAAACAACAGCCAGTTGCATTCGACCGTTCTTGTGGAGTGTTCTGCAAGAAATTGTACGTAATATGCAATTAGTTCTCGATTTATTTCCGCGTAGTCAGCCCTACTGAAATGATGAATCATTATTGAGACTTGGGTTTTCACAGTTTTGGGCTGTGTTAGGGTGACTTGCAATAACTTATGGTCGCTGAAACCATTGCTATAGTCAATGGAGCAAACCAGGGTGACGATGACAAAACAAGATCCAGGATATTGTTTAACCGGAGTCGGGGAATCGACCATTTGTGTTAGGTTACATGATGCTCAGACATGCGTAAGTCGGTGTTCAGATAAAGGCGACATGCCCGTACTATCGGGGAAAAATGAAATGCGAACAGAGGAGCCCGTGGCTCGCGGTACAGGCTGCGCGGCCTGGAAGCGAGCCTAGGGGCGAGGGTGCGTGGACTATTCCGATGTGTATACACCTTTTTCGTTTAGCCTCGCACCCAGCCACGTTGTCTCCATATCCGGTATGCGTTCCGAAAAAAAAGCAAGAGATTACAGCCCTGAATAAGTAAAAAAGTATAGAAGGGTCATAACAAGAACGACTGACGGTTGCAATTAAAATGTTAACACGTTCTACTGTCGAGGCGAGAAGAAAGCGATGTTTTCACGCATACCGGAAGTTCCAGAATTAAAGATGGCGGCGCCCACGTAGAAAAGGTGTATAGTACGCCCTCGCTCGGCGCTCACCAAGCTTCGGCATTGCGCCTCTTAGTGCGCTGAAAGCTATCACCGCTATCTTTACTCGCATGACGCGTGCGGCGTGAGGAAGCTCGCCACTAGCAGCAGCTAAAGCGCGCGCTCAGCCAGGACGCGCTTTAGCTTCTAAAATGCCGCAGAAAGCTGAGCCCGTGTATTGTCCACTCCTGCGAAATCGACGGCACCCAGAGGCTAGAACAGAAAGCTGTGGCGGCAGGTTCGCTCTTTAGCCTTCTCGAGCGAATCAGATATTCACAGCGCCTGGAGGTCTAAAGACGCGAAGCCCTGAAAGTAGGTTCAGAAACACGTCGTGAAAATCACCAATAGTAAAGTGCGAATATTCAGTACCGTTTCATGGTCCCTTTTAATCCCTCCGGGTAATTAAGGGCACAGTTGAGTATTGTAGAAAATAAATGCTTTAATTTTGATTATTACTGTCCCTAGAAGAGCTGCATGGACACCACGAAAACCCCGCTGAGTTGGTTGAATTCTGCCTTTATTCCAATCTTCAGGAGCCAGCAAAGGCGAAACAGCTACTTGTTGCGCGACGCTCTCTTCAAAGCGGATTTTTTCACGCCATACTCCCCAGCCACGTTGCGCTTTCTGGACCTCCTTTTCGCAGCAGGTTTCTTGCTCGCGATGCGTAGTTCATTTATGCGTGCCGAAAAGCATGGTTCTATTTTCTCGACCAGACCCTGCCCATTTCACCAAACTTATACTTGTTTGCCTTGGAGCCACTAAACGAGCTGCGCTTAGAGTATCGGCATTCCGTTCTCCGACATTGTCGTGGGCGCCGCCATTTTGGCTCGTATGCAGAGCAGACGCAACTGCCGATCGTCATGATTCAACAGTGCGACTTCCTCAGCATTAGATTCGGTGTTAGGAAGCTCATGTAATATTGCTCAGCTCTGTTGCGAACTGTTTAAACATTTTTGGAGGGCGGAAAAGCGTTTCTTGGGATTTCAGATAAAGCTTCGGATAACTGACAACCATGAGATTAAGACACAATATAGCCAAGTGTCGTTACTCTGAGGCGTAGCTTATTTAGTGGCACTAGTTTGCCTTACTTGAGGCACACAAAAAAACATCTATTACTTGAGGCACAAACTTCAGTTTCATTGTATTCGATTTGAGGCACAAAACCTATGTTATTTTGTACTTCAAGTATGTCTTACGTGTGGTCTACACACACAGACACAGTACTACCGCTTACCTAGCATTGATGAGATCGAGCAGCCAGTGCATTCGGACCTGAGTGCTGCCGTGCCCAGGAATTGAAGCGATGTAGATCAGATTCTGCTGCATGTCCTCGCCTAGGAAAATCCCGGGTCCTGGTGCGGCTCGGGTGGGCTGCAAACAGTTGGGGCTTACCGACGCCGATCGGCCGAACGATAGACTAGTTTCAAGAGCCCATCACGCAACACCGCCACAATTTGGGCATCGCGTCCTTCACGAGGCGTGTGATTGGATCCGAGTTCACGCTGAGCACTGACGCAACGCTCGTGTACAGTCGGCACGGAATGAAACGCGAACAGTGGGTGCATGGTTTTCGCCAGATGCTGCACCACCTGAACCAGATGGGAGCTGCAAGAAGATGGCTCCTCCTTCGATGTGTTAGACTCTTGCTCAGTGCATCCAAACCTTCGGTGTTTCGTCTTTAGGTGACTCAGCGTGGGTCGAAAACCATGCGCTCCTTGTTCGCGTTTCATTCCGTGCCGACTGTACATTCGGACCCGAGTACGCGCCGAGCGCTGACGTAGTACTCGTGTCCAATGCTTGCTCATACCACGTGCCCAAAATATGTCGACCTAAAATAATCGACGCTAGCTACTGAAAGGCGCGCACTTCGAAAGGGGTCTATTCCACGACAAAACGTCTGATTCTTGTGAGTCAATTTAGTTCCACTGAATATATTTCGCGTAATCTGCAGTGTTTAGCACTTCACAGACCAAGAACCACACCTTCCACCCCACTTTGTAGATAATTCCATCGAGTAGATTTTGTTTAACAATTACAAGATACTAAAGGTGAATCTTAATTAACAAGCAAATTTCGCAAGGCTGAGGCCACACAGCGGCCACTTTGAATTTGTCTGAACACGCTACCTTTTCGTTTTTATTTTATTTTATTTAAATGAAGATACTTCCGGACCTGTCGCTTGGTCACTATTGCTATATGGTGGTTTCAGATAAGATCAAAGCAAAGGGTGGCTGGACGACGTTTTTAATTAACTCCATATTTTTATGTTATTTCCTAGTCATAGTATACAAACAAGTCCACAAATATTTTCAAAAAAGAAAACTATGGCAGCACAAAAGTTTGTATATCATAAAAATATGGGCACTCTAAAAAAAATGCATTTACGCGCGCTGTCGGAGGGATCATGTTTGGTAATAAATAACGTTAGTAATACTATTGAAATAAATTCAGTAAGTTTTAGAAATATCGGATGAGCGCAGGTAAGTTAATCGTTACAATTAATAGTAGTGGTTTATTCCGTATTATTTATTTTCTAAACGTTCCCTACTATGGCACCCTGAACTATCATCTGCGAACTTTGAAGACGTATCTTATGAAATTTCTGAATCAAATAGATGAACTTATAATCTACTCCGTTACACGGTAACCTGGCGAACTGTGGAGGCTACAGCCCCGCGACCCAATAAGAGCGTCGGAGCGAGGCACGTGATATCACGTCACGGGAGCGTGTGTGTAACTGCGCCAAGGAACCGTCTGTCGTCTGCTGGCCAAGAGTCGTCTGCTGCGAAACCCACCAACTTTGTATGAACGTCCAACGCCGTAACACTGCCGTCCGCTAAAGTAGCGAGCTCTTCGGGGACAGTTCATGAGACAACCATACACTCAATTTACTCCCTACTCTGTGGCGGGTGCTAACGCCAGGGCGATGCTTTCAGCTGAAGCGGTCGGTTACACAGCTGCGATCGCCAACGGCCACGACCCTACAAAGAGAAAAAAATCGGGAGTGGATGAGGACGTAGCGTCCTTTTTTTGGTTTAAATATGTACGAAACTCATCAATGTGTCAATATTTGTTCCCTATTTTTTATATGTTTTCGATAGAGATGGAATAGCGCAAATCATATTGCCTAAAAAAACTAGAACTATTTTTGTCGCGGATGGCGCTGCTGCTGTGGCGATAACGAGGCCTCCGTGGTCTTGATCATGGAATGTTATCACATGACTTGCTCCGACGCTCTTATCCGGTCGCGGGGGTCGCAGCCTTCACAGTTCGTCAGTGAAGTACATTCGTGTTTTTTTATTATTTTATTTTGAATTTTTTTATGGCATGGTACTTTACAAAGAACAACGCCTCACGCCTAAACGTTCGAAAATGTTTAGCCATGAAGAAATAAAATCCCAAAGGAGCGGGAAAGGAAAGGACGACGAGGTTGTGACCATTCTCGAGGCATGTTTCATTCGCGCTCGATCGCTGACTGGTAGCGACAGACAGCTAAACCTTTAAAATAAGCTATGCATAATCTGGTCAAACGAATGTTTATTTTTTACAACCTAGAATTTTGTAGAATGTCCCGAAAATGCTCATGCACACAATATTTCCAAAAACTCCTGATTTTTTTAAAATATATATATATATATATATATATATATATATATATATATATATATATATATATATATATATATATATATATATATATATTCATTACATTCCGATTGACGTCACGTAAGACACATACCATTGCCTTTGAAAATATATAAATCGTATTTTTTATTGTTTGTTCACATGGAGAACTAAATATGGAAAATGATGCGCTTTCATATTTTGCCGTTTAGCACAATTTAAAAAAACGCATTTTTTACCTCTTATTGTTAAAGTAATTCATTTAGCCCGCACAGTATTTAGTACAGGAGGTGCGAGCCTAAAAAAACAAGTGCCGACGGCCGGTGTAGGACACTGGCAGTTTATGCCAAGTTTGATTAAGTCGAGGTATATGACCAATATTTTTATGTATAACAATCTCAATACCGTCTTGCCAAACATAATACTAAATATGTGTAGTGTTCGTAGCCTATATTGAAAAACAAACATCTAAAAACGGTTTAGCGGACAATTATGCTGAAGACAATGGATGGTTTTCATTAGATTTTTATTACTACCATATTTAAATGCAGACAGGGTAAAGAGCATGCCATTACCTTTAGGCTACCTGAATTGTACCCCTTTGAATATCTGTGGGCATTAAATATTAATTAAGAACGAATGACATTTTCAAATTGCATTCATGTTTATCACAAAATGTTTAAAAAAAATATTATTTTTGCCTGATAGTTTTTTTTTCGTGTTTTTATACTCACCAAGGTGGTTTATTTTTAAAACAATTTCAGAGTGCAAGACCTCTCTGCATGCTACAAAACAGCACCGACCGCACTTCCGACGGCGGGTTGATGCTGTCGTTTGAGTCATGTACGTACAGGGTGCGGCCATGGGGGCCAACACATTCGGCACGCCTTGCAAAATTCGAATTCCAAACGTACACTGACATTTCGCATTCGAACGTAGTTTCGCAAGAAGTTTTATGTCTATTTTTATCAGAGCTCAAGCCGGTGGCGGTAAAATATTAAAAATAAAGCAAAAACTGCGGCCGCGCATTTCCTATGCTCCCAGGTCATTGTTCATAAATTTCGTTAAAAATATTATTGTCGCGATTATATCGCTCATCGCCGGCCTCTGCTATTGGTTTTTAGCGTTTTTGCATTCAGCAAACCACCCGGGAACGTGTTCGTAA
Organism: Ixodes ricinus; assembly: GCA_037355805.1. NCBI lineage: Eukaryota > Metazoa > Arthropoda > Arachnida > Ixodida > Ixodidae > Ixodes > Ixodes ricinus. The sequence goes on from JAZHYW010017825.1 coordinate 49,518, forward strand.
ACCGGTGTGCGGACGAGAAACAGGCAGTTATAGGACATAAAAAATACATGGCCTCCGATTTTGCTTTATTTTTAATATTTCACTACATCCGAGTTCAGCTCTGAGAAAAATAGACTTTTAACTTCCTACGAAACTGCGTTAGCGTGCCCAATTTTAGGCATATACGTTTGGAATTCGAATTTTTCCAACGCGCCCCAAATGTGCTAGTCCTTACGGCCGCACTCTGTACGAGGCAGTCAACAGGGGTAGTGACCATACAAAAGCATCGTTTCGGAATCAAATAAAATGATGGTGAATGCCGTTGTGTTTCTTATGTTTCGTACATACGGTGTGCTTTAGCGGAGCTACAAGCGCTCTCTGAACAGTTTGTAGTTGTAGTCCTGTTTATTTCTTGTCTTTTGGGTGTTCGCGATACTGCCACATCCGATTATCAATTTATCATCTAGGATGATAATTGAATCTAATGTCGGCATGCTCTCAACGCATTCCAGAAACTCTGTCGAAACGCCTCTCGCCTTCCCCTGAAACACCGAGCGGCGACTTTACTGTATGGGAGTTTGTCCTTGACAGATATCCCACTAGAATCTCTATAGTTTCCACTATCGACCTTCGCGATATGCGCTATTGGGATCGCAGAAAAGAAGGGTCACCAGGTCCATTGGCAACACCTGCAATACCATCCCCAAGAAAGAATCGAAAATGCAAAAACGCCGAAAATCTGGTCGGCCGTCCAGAGTGGAACGTGCTTGTTGTTGCGGCACAGCCAACCCGAGGAACCTCTCTTTCAGAGTGCCAGGATCAACCAACGGAAAGACGTTAATATCTAGAGAGAAGCGTATTTACTGCACAGATCATCAATGGGCCAGCCAAAAGAAGCAATTGTATTAACTGCTTCACAAATGGTACAGGCGGTAATCGTCACAAACCAGCCGCATAGAGGCCCGGCATTCCAAGTGTCTTACTGGAAATCTTCTGTGCAACGCGTAAAAAAAAAAAATGTTGAGTGAGACAATACACACGAAAAATCAAACAAAATGTTACTTTCCTTTAATTGCGTGGACATGAAAAACATTTGAAAACTTACAATATTTCCAAATTGTTTTACTAATTAAATATTCAACAAATTCAATATTCAAGAAAGAGTTCCTTTTTTTTTCTTCATCGGGGGTTGTAATGGCATGCGCTTTATGTACTGTCATTTCAATCGTGACGCTGGCAAAAATATACGAGGAAAAATCAATATTTCCGGTATTCATCTGCAACCGCATGTTTGAACATTTTTAACAATAATATGGGCTGTCAGTACCAGAGCTTCTATTATTGTGCTTAACAAGATCTGCCTAGATTGTTATAGAACGATCATGGATTGTTCACCTCCTATATTTTAGGCTTCAGACTTATTCAAACTTGCCACAGACGGCAAGTGTCAAAAACCCGCTGTTGCTGTTGATAGCATATTTAAAGGCTCGGCTCTTCTATACTAGATTTAGTGCATTACTCACGAACTATATATGCAGCCTAAAAATGACATAACAAATGTGAGGCGATAAAATAAAACTTTAGAATTGTATTTTTAAAAAAGAAAGCGTGCTGAACTTGAACAAATATGAAAGCGCATCATCTTCCACAATTTATTTCCCAGTAAAACGAACAATAAAAAATATAATTTGTATATTTTGGAAGGCAATGAGGTGTACATTACGTGGCATCAAATTGAATGTGATAATCTAAAATTCTTCTCGAAAGAAAATCTAAAGTTTGGGGAAAATTGCCCTCAGGGGCATGTTCGGGACGTTTTACAAGATCCGCTAAAAATAATAGACACTATTTAAAAGCTCGTTTGACGACAGTATACACAGATTAGCCTAAAAACATATTGGCTATTTGTCGCTAACAGGTTGCGATCGAGCGCGAAACAGACTTGTCACCGACGACAATCGTGAAAACCCCGACATCATTTCCCGCTTTGGGAATTTTTTAACCTATCATTAAGAAAAATTAAAAATGTACCCCACTGCCTGAATAAAAAAACTGCCTAGCTAAAAAATAAAAGTATATAAATTAAGTATATATATATATATATGGTAGGGTTGCCGAGATATTAACACGCAAACACGTGATCAACACCGAAAAACGAAAAGTTCTGACGCCAATCAAAAACAAAACCCAGCCTCATTTTGTTTTACATTTGTACCACTTGTACTCCATATGGGTGTCCATCTCTGCTAAAAACATGCGGCATTATATGACTGAGGAAGGAGACACAAGCGCTCCACGGAACTCCTTTGTCGGGTCTGAACGAGTCCGACTTAGTTTTATCAAATTAATTCATGCATTTTATTTAGTTCTTGTTTTAATTAGGTCATAGCTAATGATTTGGTTAATAGTATAAAAGTGGCAAAAATGCTCACAATAATTGAAATGCAGCATACAAACCAGTTACGTAAGAAAAGAGTGATATGACAAAAAAAAATATTGTGGAGTTGTCGGCTGGTGGGAATGTTTAATCGACTATATTTTATATAGACATGCCTAAATACCTAGAACGACTGTTTTCAGTACTACATACACGAATAAAGAATATATTAAAATACATAACCATCGTGCGCTATAGGAAAGGTTGTAAATGGCAAAACGTGGTCGTTTTCCCAACATTCATCACTTTGTTCTACTCGTAACAGTGCGGTTTGTTATGTTTCTTCGCCTAAAGACATCGCCGAGGAGTTTGCCTCATTTTTCAGCAGCTGTTACTTACCGCCCACTCGGTCCGTGAAATCAGACCGAGGGAATGAACCCACTGTTGGTGACTCTCTGCCCCAGTTTCGTGTTAGTGTACATGTGACGTCGTCGCGGCGATAAAAAAGCGAAAGCCTAAATTGTCGGGTGGTGCTGACGAAATTCCACTTTTTATCATTAAAGGCTGCTGTGGGCTGATAGCGCTCGCACTAGCTCATATTTTTAACGTGTCATTGCATTCCAGTATATTTCCCGCGATATGGAAGGAAGCGATAGTTGTGCCCATTCATAAGGAGGGCGATGCCTGCATTGTGTCAGATTACCGCCCTGTGCCACTTTTGTGCGGTTTTGCTCAAATATTTGAAACCATCGTGCAAAAATGTCTTTTCTCCCATTTATCAAAGTATCCTACGCATCAACAGCATGGCTTTATTAGAGGACGTTCCGTTGAAACTAACCTTCGTACATTTCTTCATTACGCAGCCCCTGTCGTTTCAAACAGTGGTCAGATTGACTCGATTTACTTCGATCTTTCAAAGGCTTTTGATAGGATTGATCATTTTTTGCTTGTACAAAAATTGGAACAATATGGTATTGTACCTAAGCTTTGTGATTGCGTTTTAAGTTATTTGTCATCGAGAAGAAACTTTGTTCGTGTTGATGATGTTTTGTCAAGTGCGTTCTCCCCAACTTCAGAAGTACCCCAGGGGTCAGTCTTGGGGCCACTGCTATTCCTTGTATTCATTAATAATATTTCAAAGTGTATTACATCTGCCAGGATGCTTTTATTTGCTGATGATATAAAGTTATTTTCGCATATTCATTCCGAAAATGACTGTGAAGCGCTACAATCTGATGTGTTTAGCATTTCTAAGTGGTGCCTGTCAAACCGCTTGCCTTTGAACGCCAACAAAACTAAGGTAATCTCGCTAACAAGACAGAATAATCCCTTACACTTGTTGGAGCTGGGACGAAACGAACCAGCTCGGACAAGGTTTGGATTCGAACTGCTGGAATTTTAATCGCTCGCGCTGTAGAGGCAGCTGTGCCTCGTCGTCGTCGTTCGTGGCGTAGGCTGGCTTTGTGTGTCACTACAAGGCTCCCCCTGTAGAGCCGTAGGCCCTGGAAGAGTCCATGTGATGTGCTTAGTTCTTGTTGCAAGCGCCGAAGGTGCTGACAAGGCAGGAGCGGTTGCAGGAGATGAAGGAGATATGGCTGCTAGGTAGGCCGGCTTGACACGGTCGGTCGTGCTACGTCACGACGGCCGTTGATGTCTAGTGTAAAGGTCTTGGCTTGCCGATCCAGCACTTTGAACGGGCCGTCGTAGGCCGGTTCCAATGGTCGACGGACCTGGTCGCGACGTAAGAAAACATGCGAGCATGTCTCAAGGTCTTGGCTCACGAATACGTCTCGATGGCTCCGTTGAGCTGGAAGCACAGGCCGGAGAAGACGAAAGGTTTTTCGTAAGTCGTCGACGTAGCCGGTGGGGTCTTCTCTTGACTCGGAGGGAAACGAAGAGAAGAATTCGCCAGGTAGGCGCAGTGGTGTGCCGTAGACTAACTCGGCTGTAGAACAGCCAAGATCTGCCTTGAGCGCTGAGCGAAGGCCTAGGAGAACGAGGGGAAGGTGGTCGGTTCAACGTTCCCGCGGCTCGTAGGTGGCGAGAGTTGCCTTCAACTGGCGGTGCAGCCGTTCCACCATGCCGTTGCCCGAGGGATGATAGGAGGTGGTGTGAATGTGTCGGACGCCCAGGACGGTGACGAAGGCGGCAAAAAGGAAGGATTGAAATTGCCGTCCCCTGTCGGTGGTGACTACAGCAGGGCAGCCGAAACGGGACACCCAGCCGTCGATGAAGGCTGTAGCGACCGTCTTTGCTGTCATGACGCTCAGTTGCCCGTTGCCCAGTTGCCCAGTTGCTCGATGATGGACGGACAATGCCAAGTTCGAGCATATGCTCAAACTCACGACGAGCAATGGCCAGGCGTTCTCCAGACTGGCGTCGAGGACGAGCGGAAGCAGGGGGGCCAGAGGTGACAATGTGGTGAGTGATGGTATGCTTCACCGGCGACTCCCTGGTGTGTGGCCTCGTAAGGTTCGGAAAATTCGCGAGAATTTTCTCATAGGCCGTTGATGGTGAAAACGCTCCAAGTCCCGTTGCCGTGGTCGTAGAGAGCACGCCATTCACGGAGAGGCGTGTCGTCAGGTCGATGAGGCGTCGTGAATGAATGTCGACGGCCAGTTTGTAGAAGCTAAGAAAGTCCGCTCCCAGGATAGCCTGCTTGATGTCGGCGACGATGAACAGCCACCGGAATGTGCGGCGCAGTCCAAGGTTGATTGTGAGGGACCGCTGACCGTAGGTGGCGATAGGTGAGCTGTTGATCGCTTGGAGCGGGGAGGTCTTTTGCTTGCGTTGTCGGTCCAAAAGATAGACCGGTAGAACGCTGACCTCGGCTCCTGTGTCGACAAGGAAGCGATGGCCAGCTACCTTGTCAACGACATAAAAGAGGCGGCTTTCCTCTCTATCGGTATCACATGCCGCCGCCAGTGTCCGGTCTTCTAGTTTTCCGCCGAAGCGCAGGGTTGGGTGCACTTGCGGGCACGGTTGCCGAAGGTACGGTGGTACCAACACCTGCCCGAGTCAGAGTCGACCTGACCACTGTTGGAGGAGGTGGCGCGCTCTACCGAACGTGAGTGGGAGCGTGGGCGCCGGCGGGAGTGGGACCGTTGTTGGCGACGTCGTGATAAGGGTGCGAGGGTGGCAAGCTGACGACTCAGGGCCTCGATACGGTCCTCAAGGCGCGACAGTCTAGAGTCTTCTGATGTTGTTGCGGGCGTTCTATTGGGGACAGCGCTGATGCCAGGGGCCCGCGAGTAGTCGGCGACACGGTCGGCAAGCTCAGCGAGCTTGTCGAGCGACATGTCTTCCGCGGCCGCCAGAACCGGGACCATGGTCGATGGGAGCCGTTGTAAAAACAACTCACGCAGGAGGTGGTTGTTGGGGTCTTGGTTCTGGGTTCCCAGCAGCTGACGCATTCGGTGGAGAAGCTGGGACGGTCGTCTGTCACCGAGCTCCTCGGTGTTAAGGAGTTGCTGAAGCCTGCTGCGCTCCGACTCGGTCTTGCGGTCAAGAATGGCGGCCTTCAGTTGGTCGAAGGGGCTGACCGGGTCCGGAGTGGCCAGAATGTCGGCTAGCTCCTCGGCGACGTCGGCTGGCAAGGAGGACACGGTGTGAAGGTACCGCGTCTCCTGGCTGGTGATGTGCCGGAGACGGAACTGGGCCTCAACTTGCATAAGCCATACAGATCGGATTTTTCGGCCAAAATGGTGGCAGCCGAAAATTCTGGATCACTGCCAAGGGTGACTGGAGGGCGTCGCTGTCAGGGGCGTTGGACGCGCCGGAATGAGCCATGGAGCAGCAGACCTTGAAGGAGCGAGTTCGATTCCGGGTCACCAAATCTGTTGGAGCTGGGACGAAACGAACCAGCTCGGACAGCGTTTGGATTCGAACTGCTGGAATTTTAATTGCTCGCGCTGCAGAGGCAGCTGTGCCTCGTCGTCGTCGTTCGTGGCGTAGGCTGGCTTTGTGTGTCGCTACACACTTTAAATACAAGTTGGGTAACTGTACTATTGCTCGAACTGGTGTAGTCAGGGACCTTGGAGTGCTAGCAGACTATAAACTATTGTTCAAATCTCATGTCACTAACATTTGTGGTACCGGTCTTAAAGTGCTGGTTATGATTTCACGTTTAACTCGACACTTCCAGGCACCTGATACTATATTACACTTATTTTGTGCTTTGGTTAGGCCACGACTTGAATTTGCATCTGTGTGGAGCTTTCTATCACATAGCGATTGCAGACGCATTGAAATGATACAAAGGAGTATGATACGCATAGTCTACGATAAGTATTTTAACAGGAGACTCTATTTCGAGTATAAATTTATTGTTAAAGTTTTAAACCTCAGAACCCTAATTGACCACAGGCATTGCCGAGATGTGGTGTTTTTACAGAAACTCATACAAGGTAGTTTCGATGTACCTGATCTTTCGAGTAGTACAAGCTTACGTGTGTCAGCTAAACACACACGACCCTGCGATACGTTTTATCTTGACAAGCAGATCGAAGGATCACCAATGCAGAATTCCACTTTTTTGTAATAGCCTTGTGCAGCATGATTTCTTTTCCATGCCTTATTTTACCTTGAATACCCAGTTGTGTCTAATTTGTTTTATTATGACTGATGTGTCACTCCTGTATTTCACGTCTTTGCACGTTGTACTCATTTGTGACTTTTATGTGCACCAATATCAAAGCCTTCGCGGTGTTTTTGGCAAGCAATAAATACCAATACCAACACCAATCTGACCTTTTTGTGCGCACCGCTGATTTGGTCAACTATATGATGACATACCCCTAAAAAATGATTTTTGACTTTTTATTGAAAACGTGTTGACTTCTTGTTGACTCTGATTACTTTCTTTTGACTTTGACTTTCTGTTGACATGGTCAACAGAAAATTTGTTGACTTTGTGTTAAAACTTTTCTGATGATTTTCTTCAGCCTGAGTCAAAAGAAAAGCTGTTGACTTTCTATTAACTTTATGTTGACTTTTTTCTGCTGACTTTCTGTTGACATGGTCAACAGAAAGTTTGTTGAATTTCTGTTGAAACTTTTCTGATGATTTTTTTCAGCCTGAGTCAAAAGAAAAGCTGGTGACTTTATATTAACTTTATGTTGATTTTTTTTTCTGCTGACCTTCTGTTGACAGTGCTATCAGAATGACTGCAGACGTTCTGTTTACTTTGTGTTGAAAATTTTCAGTTGACTCTCGGTAGCCAAAGCTACAAATTTTCTGTTGACTTTTTATTGAACATAGTACACCCCGACTAGATGCCAAAAGTCGCTAAGTTTCTCAGTAGTCTCTGACAAAGTGAGAACGGGAAGCAGCTTCAGTCGTCCCGCTTCCAGCGCGAGCCTACTACCCTTGACAACGCTTCGGCGTTCGTGCACCTCGAGAGCGCGTGTGCAGTCAAAGCACGACGGAAGGCATGAAGCGCGTCCTGGAGGTCAGGCGTTCGAAAGGCATGCCCTGCCGTTCTCACGTTGTGACTATAGTGACTTTAATGACCGCATTAAATAGTCAACTAGTAAAGAAAATTAAAATAACTATTTGAAAGTGGAGAAAATGCCTTGACTCGCGTCGTCCTGAGTTGTGCTATGCAGAGAAGCGATCATATTTCTTCTAGGAACCGTTTTTGTGGATGCTGTTTTAGCGACTGCGCCGAATTATTATTAGTTCTACCGATGCGCTTTAGTAAGAGATATCGTCCATGAACTTCGAAACACTGTTTTCCCTTTGACAGACTCCCGAGGAGAAGATCAAAGACTTGGAACCTTAATAAGTGCTAAGGTGGTCACCGGCCAAATGATTACCTTCAATATGTAGGCTATATAACGCTCTGGAGCAGTCAATGAGAGTGTGAGTCAGGTGGTCAGTGCTTCATGGTGTTTGTGTTTGTGTTAGTTGCCTGTTGTGGGATATATGCAGTAGTGCCTTCAAATACCACAGAATTTACTAACATTTACTGATTTAGTAACATTTAGTAAAGAAAGATCGCGTTTTTTTACGTAATTTTGCGGCAGCCAATTTGGAGGAAAGTGGAAAGCCACAGTAAGCTTCCGAAACTTTGTTGAATGAATAGCTAAGCTCTAAAGCATTTTTTTCTTCTCAATCTTCTGTAGCTTTTCAGTTGAAAAGCTGTAGCATTTCAATTAAAAAGCTACAGAAAAAAATGAAAGCCGTTTACAACTCCCTGTAACGCCGAATTAGAGCGCAGCTCTTGAGGAGGAGGGGAACGCACGGGGGGGGTGTCACGTGACCTCGAGGAGGGGGGGAGTTTCCCCGCTAAATTTAGCGGGGAAAATTTTCCGCTAAATTTAGAGGGGAAAACTTTCCGCTAGATTTTGCGGGGAAAATTTTCCGCTAAATTTAGCGGGAAAATGTTCCGCTAGATTTAGCGGGGAAAATTTTCAGCTAGATTTAGCGGGGAAAATTTTCCGCTAGATCTAGCGGGGAAAATGTTCCGCTAGACTTAGCGGGGAAAATTTTCCGCTAGATTTAGCGTTGAAAATTTCCGCTAGATTTAGCGGGAAAATTTTCCGCTAGATTTAGCGGAGAAAATTTTCTGCTAGATATAGCGGGGAAAATTTCCCGCTAGATTTAGCGGGGAAAATTTCCCGCTAGATTTAGCGGGGAAAATTGTCCGCTAGATTTAGCGGGGAAAGTTTTTCGCTAGATTTAGGGAAAATTTTTCCGCTAGATATAGCGGAAAAATTTTTCGCTAGATTTAGCGGGGAAAATTTCACGCTAAATTTAGCGGGGAAATTTACCCATCATGCACCGCGCGGTTACACCGACGGCGACGGCGACGGCGACGACGACGCCGCTCAAGCCGGAAACGGGCGCCTAAGAGCTGCGCTCTAAAAGCATCTTGAGGCTACAGAAAGTCTGTTGACTTTCTTACTACGAAGTGGGCCAATATTCAAAAAGAAAGTCAACAGAAAGCTAGAAAAAGTCAGATGAAAAGCCATTGACATTTTATATCCTCTGATAACTTTTTAAACAGCCTTTCAAAAGAAGAGCATCACAGTTTTTTGTAAGGGTACAACGCTAATGTGAACGCGCTTTGTTTGCGATTTAGTTCAAGCCAAAACTACATCGTTCTTGTGAGGTAAGACAGAGCACATTTGAGTTTAGTCTTATTTCCATACGTAGATTGAGAACCGTACTAGTACTTAGGAAATATTGATGGTGTTTCACAAAACGCAGGTAAAACATTGCTTACTAGATTAGCATTGCAATATTGCTTAGGTATATTATATACCTAAGCAATATATACCACGCCGCATCAACACCAGATAAACACCAGTCTTTCGTTCGTGAAGTCAAGAGAAGTAATTTTAAAACGAATAAAACGATTTCCCACTTGCTCCTGGCAATTGAAGGGCCGAACCTTTGTTGGGGGACCGTGACGGTCCCCCAACCTCGGCAGTAGACCGTACTCATAGAGATATAATACCCTAGTTGTGACTGGGTGACACCCTAGCCTAGCCGTGAACGCAATCGCGAAAAGCAAACATAAAGTGCGAGTTCGCCACGTTGGATTAGGTGGCTCTCGCTTGCTCGCGCGGCGTGCGATTGTTTGGTGCCGCCGAGTTGTTCCTCTGTTTATTCATCGCGTTTGCGTAGAGGGCTGCGGCACCAGCGTGCTGAACTGCGAGACGCCGACCCACGGGTTTCCGAACGATGAGAAACTCCCAAGCGTGTGGGTCCGTCTCGCGCGTCCGTCGTCTCTCGTGCGGGCGCCGGTGAAAACCGATCGCTTGTACGGTGATCATTTTCGCGATGAGGACTATGAAACAAGACCCACTGTCCTCAGTCTGGGTCTTCCAACTAAGAATATTCGTCGTCTACCTGGGGTTGTGCCGAGTATTTTTTTCCAAGAAAAGAAAAGCAGAGCTCAGCGAACCGCACGAAAAGCGAAGCAAACTTGTGAGCACGCTGTTAATAAAACGCCTAATGGCACATATTTCCAAGTTAGCCAGTGATTATTAAATGCAAAGCATTGCTTTGCCTGCCGTGTCCCCGTCAGCTTCAGAAGACGACGAAGCGCACGGGTCGAACACGTACGGTTCTAGCCCGAATCGCCGGCCCGTTACCATGTCCGAGAATGACTCCTCGCCCTCGCTGACATGTTCAGAGTCCCCTTGGAATCCTCGACGCTCTCAAATTCAGGGATCATGGCGGAAAGCACCGCTTCAACAGTTTTAATAAAACTTCATTAGATCTCTTTTTGACGAACACACCCGAGGTACACGTACAGGCTAGGTGTAATCGGAGCTACAATAAGTGATCATCTCCCTAATTTTGCATTAATAAATTTACATATAAATGGCAAAAAAAAACAAAAAAAAAACATGGATACTTTTTTTGTGATATAAGTATTAAAGTCCTTCGAACGTTTTCAAGAAGATATCAACATGGAAAACTGGAGCCCGGTTTTGACTGCGGCATCGCCTGACGAGGCATGTGAGATCTTTGTTGAAACGTTTTCGATACTTATAATCGGGTTTTTAAGTACAAAAGGCATATAGCTCCCAAGAAGTGTAGAAAACCATGGGTAACATCAGATTAATAGAAAATGTTCTTTATATGAGAATTATGCGCACTAAAGATCTAGCTGTTTTATCAAGTTAAAAACAAAAAAAGAAAATAATAAGTGAGCTACGCCGAGCAAAAAGAACGTAGGTACTATAACTCGATGCTTCAAAACGAGACCAGAACGGACATTTTGTAAAAAAAAATTGAACTCGGTACTGCATGAAAGCCGCAAAGTGAAAAAAAAAATCGCTGAACTTACAGTTGATGGGGAAATTAAGAAAGGCCAAGCTCCATACAAACGCGTTTAATGACTATTTTGTTGATTTAATAAATAGTGTTCACTCAGTTGAAGCTTCAAGATATGTAAAAGATATTCCAGACAGCCTTTTTTTGTTCCCAACTGATGAGGAGGAAGTCATTTCAATTTTGAAGTGCTTGAAAAACAATAAAAGTGTTGACATCCATGACATACAAATAAAGCCAGTTAAATATGTCACTGAGTCTGTTGCTTCTATTTTAGCTCGTATATTTAACCTCTCACTTCAAACTGGCGTTTTTCCATGTAAAATGCAGGAGGCCAGGGTTTCAGTAATGTATAAAGCGGGTGACAGAAATGACCTCGGTAATTACAGGCCCGTCTCAATATTGCCAATTTTTTTCAAAAGGACTGAATTTTTTTTTTTATAAACGATTATATAGTTTTCCTGAAAAACACTCCATTCTTACTCCCCACCAATATGAGTTTCAGAAAGGATGTTCTGACCGAATTCGCCCTGGTCGCTCAAAGACAGATCATTCTTAACAATATTGAAAATAAGCTCCTTATAATAGGAACCTTTATAGACTTTTCAAAGGTTTTTGATCGTTTAAGTCACCAGACCTTGCTACGAAAATTGCAGCTTTAAGGCGTAAGAGGAATGGCCCTAAAAATAATTGAGAGCTACTTGAAATTCCGTCATCAAAGTGTCAGTATAAAAAAATACCGCTCTGACTCTAGAAACATATGTTTCTAGAGCCATATGTTGTTGATGTGCTTAGCACATCAACAACATATGACATATTAGCACATATTATTATAACAACATATATTGTTATAATTTATTATTATAACAATATATAATAAATTAATAATAAATTATTATATATTGTTATAACAACGTTTATAATAAATTATTATATACGTTATTATAACAACGTATAATAACATATATTATTTAGCACACCAACAACATATTTAGCACATCGCACATATGTTGTTGATGTGCTAAGGTACATCAAAAACATATATATGCTGAAGCGTTCAGAAAGCTATGCTTTCCCCGAAGAAAACCCAAAGGGTGTCACTCAACTGTGAAACTTGAAGCTCGTTCTGTAGCTCGCCCAGCCCTAGAGTACGCCTCCATTGTGTGGGACCCGTATTTTGTGAAAGACATTGCGGAGGTGGAGCGGATCCAACGTCTTGCTGCAAGATTCATCCTATCAGACTACCGCACTTCATCATCAGAAACTAACTTGTTGAAGCAGCTTGAGCTTGAACCGCTCCATGTCCGCCGACAAATCTCTAGGCTGAAGTATCTTTACTTTATAACAATTCATCTGGTCTATCAAGTGACACGTCACACTTATCTCCCCCTGTGCCACAAAGATCAGCTCGACTAAATCACTCCAAAGTCATATGCCAGAACCAACATTTTTCAGAAGTCATTTTTTCCTAACACAATTGAACAACGGAATTGCTTCTCGTCATTGCTTGTGGAATGTACTGATGCCAACTAATTCGAACATCTTTTGACTGAACTCCTTTGTAACTCTCCCCTACTTGGGCAGGGCTGCTGCCTGCAGTATATGTAAATAAATATAATAAATAGAAACAAAATGCAGGCGTTCCACAAGGCAGTATTTTAGGACCCCTTCTTTTTAATATCTATGGAAATGACATAACAAACATTGATAGTAAAGCAAGCATGATAATTTATGCAGATGACACCTCCATATTCTTTTCAGGATCCGACATTTCTGAATTTACAGAAACAGGTAATTTATTTCTTGAAAAAGTTAATCTGTGGAAAAATTTAAATTTGTTAATTATAAATAGTAATAAAACAAAGGCTGTAGTTTTTAGGTCGAGGGGAGTAAAGGTTATTTATTATCAAGCTCTAAATTAGGCTCATATGGTATTGAAATTATACAAAATGTCAAGACGCTTGGTGTAATATCCAATGACTACATGCGGTGGGACGAAACAACGAATATGATGGATGGATGGATGTTAATGGCTATAGCCTTTGTAACGGGCGGTAGCTTGCTCCACCTAGTCTAAGTCTAAAGCTAAAAAAATATCAAAGGTGGTCGGAATAATTTTTATAAGTATAAAACAACGTTTTCCTCCTTTGTGCTACGAGTTCTTTATAATTGTATGTTTTATGCTACTTTTAATTAGTTTTTTTGGTATGGGATAATACAACTGTTACAAATATTCATTGTCTTCATGTATTACAGAAAAAGGTAATTCGTATTCTAACCAATCAAAGACATGACAGCCACATGGCACCCTTCTTTGAACAATTAGGTATTGTCCAAATCACAAATTTTTATGAGTATAAACATGTCCTTGCATACAAAACCGCATTTAACAACCCAGATAGCACTCTCCTATCTCTTTCTTTGCACTCAAAGTACTTCAAATGCCATCCGTCCAGGGGTTTCCCCAGGAATTGAAATTAGGAGGAGGGGGGGGTCTACATTTTTAGGGGAGGGGGTTAGGGGGGGGGGGTCACTGATATTAGAGTAGTCGTCTTCAGAAAAAAACAAAAGAGGTGTACACTCCCCCTCCCTCCCTCCCTCCTCCCTCCCCCCCCCCCCCCCCCCCCCGGGAGTGTGTAGGGAAATCACTGCATCCGTCGTGCCGGTGCCTGGACTCTTCCGCACTCCAGGACAAATTACGGGAACCAGACTTAAATTCCAGCTCCCCAAAGTATTAAATAGTATGGTAACATTGGGTATCAAACTTAAGAATGTGTCTGATAAATGCATACGTTATCGGTTTGTCTCCCCAAGGTAAATTTTAATAGATTAATTATGTGCGCGAAATATTGTTCTTTTATTGCTATAAATAAGTTCCGCTGCTGCTGCTTGGGGGGGGGGGGGTTCTATCAAGGAGTTTTGTACTGTTTTTTCCCTCTCCTCCCTCTCCTCTTGTGTGAAGAGAAATCAATAAACATGAATTTGAATTTGACTACAGAGGCCGAAATGAATACGTCACGGCGGTCGTCGTGCAGCTGTGCAGTCCTCCGTTACTACGAAACGCGAGATTGTAACACGCAAAAGCCACCGAGTGTCGGCGCTCATAATAACACCAGCCTTTGGGCTATGCTTTGGCTGTACTGATGAGCCTGACGTCATGATTGCGACCGAGTTCCCATGACGCATCGCACGCCTCGATGGCCGATTTTGAAGCGCTCGCTAGAATCGGACGATTGAAACGAAAAATATAGCCATCCGCTCAAGGTACGAACGTGCGATTGTCATTTACGGATATCAATGGTCATATTTCACCCATTTCGGAAAAGTTTTCATATATTTCGGTTTTCGTTTCTGTACCCCTTTTCATATATTTCGGTTTTCGTTTCTGTACCCCTTTGCTCACTGACTATATAGGGACCTATTTAGTGAGATATATGGTGCTTGGGATATTGAACTGTTAAATTAGTTTTCCGTAATTATATTTTTAAGGAGTGAGGCACAGGTATGGTGTCAATTTTAAACTTTCCAGGGGCAGTAAAAGACTGAAATTCGTCCCTTCTAGAGCTGTTAAAAGCGCGTGCTGCGTTATACCGAGTCCCAACAAGCGCCCAGTTTGAGGTTTAAATGCATCTCTGAGGGTTCCGTTCCTTATTTGCCACATCTTAACACTAAAACCAAAAACCTAAATTTTTTAACGAGTGAATATTTCCGTCAACAGCCAGGACACCGAGAAACGATCCTTGTTTCCAACGCGCGTGAGAACACACTGTGAGAACACCACTGTGCACCTCACAAAATAGTACCGTTCGCAGTTACTAATACACGTCATGCCCCTGTCGTTTGATGTGTTTATTTTAGCGTTACACAACACATACAACATATGTGATATGGCCACTTCATTTAGTGCAGCTTATATGACAATGATCATTAACTCGGAAAAAGTACCACACAGGGGGATGTGCAAACAACGCGTGAAATGTTTGCCTCGTTTCGGCAAGCTTGCTGTGATATTTCCCAAGCGAAGGACCCTAATGTTTGTACACGCAACTTGTTGGCGAAGTAGTACAGTAATATCAAAACTCAGCAAAACGTGTACACCTAAAAGTAGAGCTTAAAATTCTGCAAACATTATAAAATATTTTTTACTATCGAAGTTGGCCGAAGCAACAAAGCGCACGGAAGGCTCAGGTCGAGCCTTTGCTTGTATAAAAGGTTTGTTTGTGTCCTAATATTTTATTCGTCTATGTAGTATTGCAACCATTTATTCTAGATATTATTCAGATACATGCATACAAAGTACAGTAAATTATACATTTCCACCGGTCAACGGCTCCACGATTTCTTTTTACATGTCACGCTTCTCTAATGCAACCAGTTTGTATGCTGCCTTTAAATTAATATATTTTTCCACTTTTAATCTATGAACTACTCATTATTAATTTGATAAAACTGTTTCGGTGTTGCGTGCACGTGTTTGAGTGTAATATCACCACAACCGTACAATATACTAGGTGTTCTTTTTTATTATATAGCTGTGCAAAGATATTTATATCCTCAGATGTGTACAGGGATATTTAAATACATAATGAAACCTATGATTTGAGTATTTCATAAGACAGAGGCCTTCAGAGTTCGCAGACAACTGCTCAAAGTACGCCATATTTGGTAAATGTTATAAAAATATTTATAACAGAATTAGTCATTGATATTACATGCAACAACTTACCTGCACCAACACAACATATCCAGACATTATTCGACATCTCTTAATATGACTACTTCAGTTTACAACCAAAGCGAACTGTTTTAATGATTACTTTCAGTCAGTTTTTGCGGTTACTACAAGAAACATACTTTCGGAACCAGCTTCTTGTAATTTTGAGGCTATGTCAGATATCACTGTATCGTATGATGGAGTTGTCAAACTTCTTTCTGAACTAAAAACTAACTCTTCCACTGGGCCAGATCATATTCCTTGTTCTGTTTTGAAATCTTGTGCACCCATTATTGCCAAGTTTCTGGTTGTCTTGTTTAATTTATCTCTGTCGTCAAAGAAACTGCCTCAGGAATGGAAATTCGCGAATGTTGTTCCTGTGCATAAGAGTGGTCCCCGTTCTTTGGTTTCCAACTATAGACCCATTTCACTAACCAGCGTGTGTTGCAAGACTCTTGAACATATAATTTACTCTAACATATTTCATCACTTGCAAGCAAATAATTTTTTTGCCCAGTTTGAACATGACTTTAGGGCAGGCTTCTCTTGCGTCACCCAGTTAGTCGAAGTTTCGTATGATGTGTTTTCTTCTTTTGATTCTGGGAAGCAGGTTGATTGTATAATGTTAGACTTTAGTAATGCTTTTGATACCGTGCCACACTCGTTATTGCTTTTAAAACTCTCATCTTTGGGTTTATCTGTTTGTGTCCTTGGTTGGATAGTAGACTACCTTACCGGTCACTCCCAAAAAGTAGTTATTAATGGCTCAGAATCTTACTTTGTTTCAGTAACGTCGGGTGTTCCCCAAGGATCCGTGCTTGGCCCGCTTCTGTTTTTAACTTATATAAATTATATAGGCTACGGGACTACCTCAAAAATAAAATTATATGCAGATGATTGTGTGTTATATAGGGATATAAATAACCAGGACGGTGCTGCCGCTTTACAAACTGATCTTGATCAAATACTCGCAGGGTGCAACATATGAAAAATGAAATTGAATTTTGCAAAGTGTAATTGTATCCGCTTTAGCAGAAAACATCTAACATACAGACTAATTACTATCAAGATGAAATCAGATTACCTTGGCAAAGGATGTGAAGTATTCGGGTGTTATTTTTTCATCTAACCTAACGTGGAGTAGTCATGTTGAATTTATAACAATGAAAGCAGGACGTGTCCTTAACTTTATAAAGAGAAACTTTAAACACGCCCTCGTGACGTAAAAGAAATACTATACATTTCTAACGTACGTTCCCTCTTAGAATATTCTGCTGTAGTATGGGATTCCAACACTAAAACCTAAAACCTTAATTAATAAACTTGGGGTCATCCAAAATCGCTCTGTCCGTTTTGTTACCAACTCTTATCATTTTGATATCAGTGTCACGGCATTAAAAAAATGAGTGTCATGGGAGTCGCTCGAACTTCGCCGGAGGTTATCAAGGTACTTTTTTCTGAATAGGTGAATCGTGAACGTACCGGCATTGATAGGAACATCTACCTAAAACCCTCTACTTTTACTTCCCAGAGATTAGACCACTCGAAGAAAATACGGGAAAGAACATGCCGCACATCTGTTTTTCAATCGTCATTTTACCCACGAACAACAAATCAGTGGAATAGACTCCCTGAAGCAGTGGTTTCGGCTTCGGATGAAACATTTGATTGTCTTTTAAGTCGTTACTTACACGAGAATGATCCATGACTAATGTGTTGTTTTGCATTGTACTGATGTTAGCAGCTTATAGTAGATACGTGTATGTTGTGTTCAAATTTTTTTTATTGTGCATTGTATAATTGGCAGATGTTACCATGTATTGATATTTTTTGCATTTCCATTTGTGTATTTGTTGTGTTTACATGTAAGTTACCCCCTACAATAATGCCCCAGGGTGAAATGTAGGTAACGCATAAATAAAATAAATAACTTGACCCTCTCGGCGATGCGCGTAAATATGAGCGTCCACCTCTTCATGTACAATTTTTTTGTGCTCCGGTATATTTATATTTTTTTTTTCTGGGCGAAAATATTTTATTTGTTTATATAGATAAGGCAATGACCTATATAAATTTGAAGTGAATTAAAAATGTCGACCAGCCACTCTTTGTTCTATCTTGTCTGAAATCACCCCTAGCCTAACTGTGTGGACACCTTGTAAAAGAGTGTCATTGTGATAGGCGAATTCTTAAACGATAGAGAAATGTACAAGTGAAAATTCCTCGCCACTTTTCGCCCTCACTATTTTACATAAGAAAAATTAAAGAAAATATACGACCTGACGGCACATGGCTTTACGGTCTTTTTTAACACCGATTTTAGTGCGTTTTAAAACTTCTTGCCAATAAGATATTATTTTAAAAGTACATTTGAATGAAAACTGGTAAAAACCTTACGACATGCAAATGAAATAGACACCTGTGCCGGCTTCAATCAGTTCGCCAACCGATCACCCGTGCATTTGTACTACGAAATGGCTACACGTGCACTGGTGTTAGTGGTGAACACAATTAAATGGGTACTGCTACGATTTTAGTATTGAAAGAACTGGCATTTTGTATTGTTTATATTATTTATCCAAGCACAAGTGACCAAAAACGCGTCACCATGCCCCGAAAAACTGCTATTCCGGTGCATAATCGCAAAGAAGAAAACGAAATATTTGCCGACCTCACCGCCGCTTTAACCGAAACCACTATTGAGCACAGAAATATTTTGATTAGCAGATCGTGGTCTTGTATATTTTTTCAATTCAAAGTGTTTTAAAAATAAGTCAAATGTGCAAAACCTATACTTTATTTTTTAAACACTCACACTGAACATTTTACAAAAAGGGCCAGAATATGTAAGCAAGAATAGTTTTGTCCATGCCTGCTGAACATGACATCCTATGCATGGATTTATACTAACTGTGCATTTGTACCAAAATGGCCACTTCGTAGTGCAAATGCACTGGTGCTGTTTGTCGATGCACAAGATCAAAACTTCAGGCCGGAACAAATAATAATTTTGTAGCCCTTATATATGTACACATATTCATTCTAAATAGGCCGCAGACTTTGACTAAAACCGAAAAACACTGATTTCTGGAAATTTTTATTCCAAGCGAGAAGCATTCTTTTCCAAACCTCTCTTCTTTAGATGTTCATCAGGCACATTTTCTCACCTATAGTCTGGTGCAGGTTAAGAGTAGCAGAACAAGCTCTGCCCAAAGCCGACCACTCTGCACCTACTAAGCAGAGTGAACGACAGAGAGAAGGCAAGTGGAGAGAAAACCACCAATCAGGGCGAGCATAGAGCTTTGAGGGAGGTTCTTCTCCTGCTGTTCTAAACCCGCAACAGACTATTCAATAAAGTGCCCCACCAGTCCCGAATTATGGAATCACTGATCTTGAGGACAGTGGCTTGAGAGCTAGGTCAAGTCAGTTGGTCACTACAGATGGTCACGTCTTTGTTCTATTCAGGACAGGGCTGCACGACAGTGTTCAGACCTACATCAGTGGTTGTTATCAGATGAACCTTGCAAAAGAGCATTTTGCCTTCCTCATGACAGAAATATTTTGCTCGAGTACACTTCAATTTTTTACATCACACGGAACAGAAAGGTAGCAGGAAAAAAATGAAAAGCTGGGTGATTCTTTAGAGTACTCAAACTTAGACCCGTGTTTCGGCTTGTCTTCCGTCATTAGCGAGCACTGTCGCATTATGGTAAACGAGAAGCATTATAAGGGTGTGTAAAAGTAGGAAATGCAAACTTAACCCTCAGTTTTTAATAATTGTTTATCTGTTCATTGTAAAATTTTTTATTGATAATCAGTTTTAGCATCTGTATGAAACAAATTGCCAAGATACCAATTAAGAAAAAACACAAATAAACAGAAAAAAAACAGCCACAGGTTTTTCTTACAAATAAACACCGGAAAATCTGCAGCGTAATTACCGTTTTAAAAAATTAAATGGCTTTAGTACAACATTTATTTGTTAAAACCTAAAATCAAAACATAAATCATTCATACCATATAGTCATGTGCCATAATGTCGACTATTTTCAATTAAAATTTTTCTAATAGAATAAAATCAATTTAAAGTGGCGAGTGAATCTCAACATCCTCTTCATCTCATTTAATAACTTCATAGAAACAATACTTTTTTACAAGATGTCCACAAAAGTTCACCGCAAGTGACCAAGTGACACGCTTGTAAATGCTTTCATTTAAATAAAATATGAACAAAAATCGACATTAAAACAAAATCAAGATGACCGTCCTAGGGCCCCAGCCTTAGGCTGCAGTCTCATGGTGCCAATCTTGATCACAAGGGTTTTCACATTTTTTGACTAGAACTTTTAAAAAACAAAGACATTTAGAAATGAAATAACTGCATTTTTGAAAACATACTTTACATCCAAAATTGTTATACACAGAATGGTGCTGTCACATCAAGTATATTTTAAGCAGCTGAATAATTGTAAGGTCATCATTAATAGAAAAACCTGCATGCCAGTTGAAGATCTTTAATTTCCTTTTACCTTTTAATAATCTCTTCAGTACTTTAATCTTCCCCAACATGCCCAGAAAAGTACAATATTGACCTAACGAGATCCATATTTGTGTTTTTGTATGGTCATTGCCAGAATACAATACTGGCAAAATAGTATGAAATCTCAGTGTAAGTACAATTAAAAGCTTTTCATTTATGACGTCTTGACAAATGCAATGCCCGTTATAAAGCTTAGTAACAATTCTTACATCCTATACTTAGGGTCCTTCGTTTTCGGATAAAACACAATATTTCCCAATATTTACATCCCGGACATGTTTCTCGAAAATCGAGTTAAATTGCATTTTTCTCTGAATTTGGAAATTGAATTCCAGCATTTTTCCAAATTACTCTGCTCCGAAAATATTTTCTAGACAACAAAGAGTTGGTAGGGACTCATGCGCTGGCTCCAGACATAGTAAACTATCTATCCTAGATTAGTTGGACTCGGTGAACTGCAGTGACGTAGGTCGAGCCCTCAAATATTGCCTTTATGTTCTTTCTGAAATATGCCCTTTTCCCTTATCCGTTTCAACCAGCACACAAAAAAAAAAAAAAAAGAGAGAAAAGAAGGGTGAGAAATTTCACATTTCAATTGCATTTAAACTGCAACACTGAAAGAGCGTTCTTTCAATTCAAATACTATGCCCCAAAACTGGACAGGTCTAGGATGGAGAAAAAGATGTGCTGTGCATGCAGAATGTCATTGAAGCAACAGGGATTTCTGAAAAACTTAAAAGTCATGTGTGCTCTTACCGTGTTTCCATGCTATCTTGTATACAGTACTTTATTAAAAATAATCTCTGTATTTGAAACTATTAAGTGTTAATTCTACTTGTATATTTCTAAACATAACCCGAAAAACCGGAATTTCCAAATAATTAACTTAAAAACCCGATTTCTCCCCGATTACCATCTTAGATCAAAGCGCCGGACTTTTACCCCCCTTCCCCCACCCCATTTTTTTTTAAATATAAAACTTAAAAATGAAGGGCTCTACCTATACTCTGTACAGAAATCCCACACAATACTTACCAGAATCCTGTGCTCTTCCAGAAAGGCCTCACGGTACCAACAACATCCGACGAGTTCACAAGCACATTGTAGCTCTTCCACGTTACACTTTTAACGGCATCTATCTTTGCAGCATAAGACAGATCCGAGTCCAAACAAGCTGATATGGTGAACTTTATTCCACCAAGGAAAATTGCTGCCATGAAAAGCATTGCCATGCCTGGCCTCTCCAACACTAGAGTATGAAATGCATGAAATCAGATCCCTACAGCCGGAGCTATCGGAAAGATAACCGCCTTCATACATCCACAGATATCCTTTTCACAAACAAAAATAACCCTATCAACGAGGGCAAGGGTCCATATCTACAGCGTAGCTTGCAGTCTCAAGTTGCCTCGCCGTGGGAGAAACGATGGCATGAAACAAAATCTGTTGACAGCACGCACACCATTTGTCTCAGTCACACCATGACTGCTGTCACATCCATTCACAGTTCGTCTTTCTGTTTCCTCTCCAAGGAGTCCAATAGCTGAGACAGGGAATGGAGCAGCCCCTCAAAATAGTCCGTCTGCTCCAAGGTCTTCAACTGCGACTCACTGTGCACTTCTCTTTGGTAAGCATTGAGCAGAGAACGCAGCCGGGGCAAGTGCACCTGGAACTCCTTGCGGCAAGTTTCCGCCAGGGAAAGCATCGCCTGCACCACCTTCTCCTGCGCATCCACGTCGGGACTCTGTAGCAGCTCCGGCACGAGGCTACAGAAGCCGTACAGCTGAATGCCCTCTTGCAACCTACAAAAGACAAATGGGTTGTTATGAGCTTTAGTAGTAGTAGTAGTAGTAGTAGTAGTATGCGTTTTGGGGAGGGGGTTGGGAAACCGATTGTTGTTCTATACCAGGGGTGGCCAGGCTGACCCGGCCTAAGAGCCGCAAACGAAACCACGAAACTTCTAAGAGCCGCGGGGGGGGGGGGGGGCAAATTTAAATTTTGTTTAGAGTCTGACTGTACGTATGAGTGCACAAGGCTGTACGGCAGTACGTATGGGGGTACAAGGCTGCCAAACCGCGAGCCGTACTTTACTCTGCCTGAAATCCCTTCTTTTTTTTTTTTTTCTGGGGAAACACAGAAAGAGGCGGGGGGGGGGGGGGTCCCCTTACGAGGGATCCGCGAGCCGCACTTGGACCAGCAAAGAGCCGCATGCGGCTCGCGAGCCGCGGTTTGGCCACCCCTGTTCTATACATTGAAGCAGCTGCTCACAGGAAAAGAGAAGCTTTGTTCAATTTCCAGAGATATTCCTTCATGTGGGCGCGTGCAGAGCAGAGTTGGCAAAGCACGCGGCTGCCAGGCGGAGGAACGGGGTTCCAACGCCACTCAGTCCAGTTCATTCTTTTATTAGTGTACTCTTCTACCAGGCTCCAGCCGATTCTCGGCTATCATCATGTATTTTGGTTCGGAACATTCTTGAATGTACAATGTGCACAGAAAGCAGTGGTAACGCGCTGGTTCAGGACAGATGCCCTTCTGTCGCCGACACCAAATCAAATCAAATCAAGTCAATATTCTTAATTTTTCTCCAAAAAAAAAAAGCAACAGAAGAGTTGCTTGACAGATCTCCATCTCCCCTCAGCAGCAGCAGAGACAAAGCACACTAAACAGTTAACACACAAAAAGAAATAGTACTATATGTAATTATTCGTTTGAAAAAAAGAAAAGCAATGAAAATGACCACACATCATGCCCTTACACTAACATTGGAGGCTCAACAAAAAATGAAAGCAAATATTCATTTATCATAGACAAAATTTCCATGTTTAATTCCCTCAAACGATTTAAGAGACGTGTGGTACCTCTCTTAAAGTTTGTAGGCACCATTCGCCTCATCAAACGTTTATATTCAGTTTTACATTCACTTGTTGTTTATTTGTGCCAATATGCAAAGTTATGCACATGCCTCAGTTTTAAATTATGCTGGTGTAAGGTGAACAGTGAAATTGGTTTGAGTTGGGCCAATTGAATAACTGTCCCCGGCCAGGGTCACATTCTCCTGGGAATTTTTGTAGCAGTCGTACTGACTGCACAGGTCCCTTTTTATAGAGTTTTTGATTTGCCAGTTCTAGTCAGCGATGTGGGGAGATGAACTTGTCGCAACACTGAACTTTGTAATGCCAACCACATGCCGCACGGCTCACCTGCAGTCACAGCCCACCCCACCCCCCTTATTTGAGTCACAAGTTGCCAGTATCTAACAAATTGACCGGGTTTAATTAAAGACTGATCTGTGGTTAGAAATAAAGGGCCTTAGGCAAGTAAGCTGAATCCAAAAATATCCTACTGAGTGCCCCAATGTCTATTTTATGCCCATTGTAAATTATCTTGCCGCCTGAAATTCAAACAAAAGAGGATTCTTCCCTTTCTGACTGACAAATTTAAAGAGAAATGGGAAACATGTCCCACTCTTCTGAGGAAGCTTTTTCCTTTAAGAGACATCTCGTCAACATTTGAGGACAAGTACTAATTCTTTTTTCTCGTTTTTTTTTTTCTACTTTGTTTTGTTACACAGTGTCCTTAAATGAGGACAGAATATGCTGTCTTTTGTGCCTGATAGATAACAGCCCTGTGGGTTGCCACAGAGGTGGCATGCTACTTTTCTTTTGTTCTTCTTCAATACATTTTTTTTTCACTGCCAACCTTTTGTCTTATATAGGTCTTTCCATTTTAACTGAGACACGGTTTTGGAATCGAAATTTCAATTTTGACCAAAAAAATATTGGATCTGGGAGCATTCTTGAAATGAAAGCACAAAGGGCAAACTTGGCGCATTTTTTGTTTTCGAATTATTGAACATGTAAGTGAACAAGGCGAAAACCGACGTTTCTCCCACCAATGGAGGATTGCATGTTTGACTGCTTGCTATTTTCTAATTTCATAATATAAAGCATGAAGACTCATTCGCAACACTCTAGAAGTAGTATATTTCATTAAGCTTAAGTACTTAAAAAAAATTTATATTTTGATTTTGAATAATTTTTGTAGAAATGCCGAACTGTGTTTCTTTGATGATTTTCAACAAAGTTTGGCAAGTTTTTATGTGTGAGCTATTTAAGATATTTCAGTGGCCTTGACGTCCCCAGAAAGCTCAAATCTAGCTCTTGTCAATGAATACAAATTCACTAATATAAACGGAGTATCAAACGTCATGATTGATGATCAGTTCTTGATTAGGAGCTCCAACCAATTAATAAGATTCCCATCTGAGCGTAACGACAGCAACTTAAACGTCTTTTCAATTGACATAAAAGATCTGTACTATGCACTCCCTCAGGACCATCTTTTACACTGCATTGAGGAAAAGATTGATTGTTTTGGGTCCATCGCATTCCAGAACGCTTCGGGCATCCCCCAAGACAGACTTCTCAAGTTGATTGCCTTCTACCTGCAATCCACGTTCGTCACTTGGAATGGAAATACATACTTGCAAAAACAAGGGGTTTCCATAGGGTCTTGTCTTGCCTCTGTGCTCAGTGACATTTACCTTGCGCACCATAATAGACTGCTGCAAAAAAGCTTAGACTCCCCGGAAGTCGTGAGCATTTTTCGTTACATACACGATTATATCATCTTCCTTGACATCGACAAAAGCAAGTTTCCCACCATGATGGCCAAAGTTCTGTCCACTTTTGAAGAGTGCATGAATTCATTGGAGCTCACACACGAGCTTCCCGTTGTAAGATCCATTAGATTCCTGGATCTACGAATATTTTTATTGACCTTTCACGTATGCTGGTTGTACGAGCCATGAGGAAACAAGCCGCTCCTTAACTTCACTTCTGCACACTTCCTTTCTATGCTCGCCGCTCCTTAAAACTCGCTTATAAAATCATGCAAACATCTGATAAAAACAAGCTTCTGTGTACAAATTTGTCGCCTGTCATCAGCAGGGTATCCCACTTCCTTATTAACATCAGAACAGAAAAAAGATGTCAACAGACGAAAACCAAGAGACAGGTCAACTAGACCCATTGTTGTGCCTTACATCCACAACATCTCCCATGTCCTTAAAGGGGCCCTGCAATCATATTTAAGCGTCTACCTTTTTTGCGGTTTCCCCGTCTCTTGAGGTTCGGGCAAGCCAGCGGGCACGGAGAGAGTAACTAAATATCAGTGCGTCATATTTTAACCTGACTACGTGGAAACCTCCTACACCTACGGGGGGACCCACAGTATCGAAAGCGCGCGAAATGTGAGGTATTTGGTTCTGGGCTTACTACTGGTCACAGCCGCTAAAAGCTTCTTTTTAGTCGAAATACAAACTATAAGTGGCGCGAGCCGTTTCAATTATTTATGAAAGTAGTTTTTGTTCAGTATTTTATATCAGAAAAGAAACAAATGCAGTTTATTAAGTCCGGAAAACAGAAATGACCCGTCGACATACCCGCCACCAAGTGGTAAAAAAGGTGGCGCATAGTAGAAAGGAATAGTGGGATCAGGCTCTGACCAGCGGCGAGCATAGAAAGGTCCCGGACGTACGCGGCGGCGCTGCATTCGTTTACGGACTCGAGGATCCGACCGGTTCCGAGCGTTCCGAAGGCCTTCGGCGCAGGTTTGGCTTGTTGTTTGGCCGTTTCGCGGTATGGCAGAGCGAAGTGGCTCCCGTTCTGAACTGATCTTTACCCCGTGTTTGCTGCTGTTTGTGGCCAATGAAGTGTCATGCCGAATTAGTGTTTGGTCGCGCTGCAAACGCAATGCGAGCTGCCCTGGCTGCCCGCTTCATACAGCCTATCCAGAACATGCTTTAGTGGTGCCCTCTCGAGCCGTCGACACGGAGTGAGGCAGCCGTGAGCGCTCGCTGAGCTCACTAACCCTCCTCTAGTTCACGGCCACTCAAGCAGCCAAGGACGTCATGAAGGAGGTTATTTTTTGCTTGTTTCTGTAATTTTAATTTGCCTATAACTTCTATATTAAAACAAAATTTGTAAAAAAAAGTAAAAAAAAGTTTCATTAAGTTACTACGTTTAGTGG
Source organism: Ixodes ricinus (assembly GCA_037355805.1). Taxonomy (NCBI): domain Eukaryota; kingdom Metazoa; phylum Arthropoda; class Arachnida; order Ixodida; family Ixodidae; genus Ixodes; species Ixodes ricinus. The sequence continues at coordinate 75,945 of JAZHYW010017825.1, forward strand.
GCTCAGGTTCGGTGCAAATTAAAAACCAGTAAAAAAGTCATTGCAGGGTCCCTTTAAGAAAGCAGCGAACAGGGTCAACATCGACGTCATCTTCTCGGCTTCAAACAAGCTTTCCAGTTTATGCAAAAAAGTGAACAATCCTTCACAACATTCAGCGAGCTGCACAAAAAAGCACCAGACAAGATTCTGTTCCAAGCACCTCCCCCCCCCCAGGGGTAGTATATTCCTTTCCCCTCTCCTGCGGGAAACGATATACTGGCCAGACTGCGAGATGTCTTAACGATCGACTCCGTGAGTACAACAACAACATAACCAGAGCCAACTCAGGACATTTAGGTCTACATTGCCACGATTGCAGATGTGCGGCACATCTAGATAGGTGTGCAGTGCTAGGCAGAAGCTGTAGCCAACTGACTAGAGAGATAGTAGAAGCGGGACATATTGCCAGGTATAACGATAAATGTGTTAGCACTCCATCGCTCACTTTATCAGGAAAAGAATTAGCTTATCTTTCTACTACAGGATTAACGCACATGATCGTCATTTCATGGAACGTTGAAGAAAAAGAAGCCAATATTCATGATCGTATTGAAGAGGCGTAGAAGAAAAAGAAGTGCAAATATAGATTGAGTTGTAAGTCAGCGCTGTGCAAGTGTTTTGTTTGCTGTGATTGTGTCACTAAGTGTGATTGTTTTTGTGGCCGGTGGTGACGTGTGTTTGTGTGTAACCCCATACTAGCGTTGTTATTTTGAGACGGGGATAGGGAGGACCTTGTTGGGTTCTCTTTCAGAGCCTCCAGCGCGCGGCCTCTGTTTGTGATTCACATGGCGACCTTGAAGGTTGTTCTGAGCGAAGGGGAAAGGGGCAGTGAGGGGAGGGGAGGGGGCAAGAGAGCAAAGAGCTTGCCTTTCCCTAAGGAAGTTCGACTGACGTAGTAGCACACCGGGGTGAGGCTCAAAGGAGGAATAGTTTTTTTTCACCTCGGGCAGATGACACCACTAAAACTGAATATAGCACCACTTTGTTGACGATACGAGGTTTTTGACGCATTTACTCATGTTGAAACGACAATATTTAACCAATATGCAAATAAGCCACGCGTCGCTGAGCAAGCGCGTGGTAATATAGCATTAGATGGAGCACACAATGGCACACCTTGCCAACTTATTGCATTGTACCCATTGTGCATCGCACCTTACTTCATTTATTTAACCCTTAAATGCCCACAGGAGGCATTTAAGGGTTAAATTCCCATGGCCGCCACCCTGCGGCCGCAAATCGCGAAATATTCCCGTTCTTTTCTTTGCTATTATGCAACAGAATCGCAATATTTCGAAAGAATGAGGTGGTTTCTCCATTCCTTTTGGTAAGATAAACAACATAAAAATTCAAAACTGCAAATTCTTTCAAAAATAAAATTGTTGCATCGCCCTTAAAAAAAATTTGTTAAAAAAAAATGTTCAACTCGTTAAGCATTATAAATTTATCTTGAGAGAGTTTCAAAGAAGAGTCCTAGTGCAGTATTTTGAGAAGTAATGAAGTAGCGAGTGGTCAAACACCATATTCCCAAAATGTGGCAGAAAACATGTTAGGTCACATTAATGAATACTAAAAATCGAAAGAATAAAACACGGAGGACAAGCACAGGACAACCACGTTTGTCCACCGTGTTTTATTCTTTCGATTTTAAGTATTCATGTTCAACTCACTCGCTTTTACCAGTCCATCACATTAATGACTTTTGGTAAAGTTGGAAACTTTTTCAAGGATGACCTTTTAAGATATTCTACTGAGTTTCAAATCATTGGAAATCTTAAACTTAGCTCTTTTTATTGAATACAAATTCAATATGGTATGTTTAAAATATTTTACACACATTTGAATGAACGAATGCTTAAAAAATCCAGCAATTTCACGACTGATTATTTTAAACACCCCATTTTCTATTTGTTTTGCATTTTATTGGCAGCAAGGTAGGATTGTGGTTTATCAGCAGATATAAACAGTATTTTGTTTGTATGACCACAATTAAAGCTTGAATTTTGTCAGTTGTTTGTTGTGACTGTTTCCTTTTTGCTCATTGTCCAGACTGCACTTTCTCTCCCCAAGCTCCAGAACACTGGAGCAAACTACAAACTTCTCATGCAAATTAACTTGAGGTCCCACATTCTTCCAATCATAACCACACAAACCAAAAATTGCATTCGCCGCACTCTCTAGGGAAACAATCACTGCAGACTTTTCTACCCATTTCAAAATTGCCTCTCCAAAAGGTTTCTTGAAAGGAACCTGATTTGAGAAGTTACTGTAGAGACATCTGGATGACTGGAAAGTGGAGTTGGTGCTTTGTGAAAATTCACGGATTGCAACATAATGTAGATTTACATTGTTGGTGCCTCACTTCACATAGTCTATGCTTTTTTAAGAAAGGCTGTATGCTGTCAATCTGTCTGTTTCAATTGCCACAGAATCCAAAGAAGCAAGTTTTTCTTTTGTGCGGTTCGAATATTCAGCACTGCTGAACATTTTTCACGTAACAGCGTTAAAGGGACCATGAAGGCAATTTCAAAATTTTATTTGACGATTGAAATGGGCGTCAGGCACGTCTTAGACACTGTTGACCAAGTTGCAGCCCGAACAGAGGTTTGGGTGCCGCACCAATCAATTAAACAGTTGCAGTAATATTCGCACCGAGAACGATGCTTGAGACCCCCTTGAGACGGCGACAGAACCGTGAACTAAAGTGCGCCGTCGAAGCGTGACGACAACGGGCTCCTTGTCAGGCGATTGGTTCAAACGGTTCAAACGAGTGACGCACTCTTGGTTTCAAATTCGGTGGGGAGATGTGATAAAAAAAATTGATTTGAACGTTGGATAATTTTTTAAAGTTGTAGTTCAAAATTAACAGGTTTTAAAGCGTGTATAATGCAGGTTTCATAGCGTGTATAGAAATAGGTTTCACAGCGTATATGGCGTGTAGGATGACAAAGAATGACTTGTGGAAGTAAATGACAGCTGTATGCTGTGTTGGTTTTGAGACGGTGGTGTGTATGTCGCTTTTTCTTTCCTTATCTGAGTCGTCTCAAGGTTCTATTTCTTAATTATGATTGCTCACCAGCTCGCCTGAATTTTGACTCATATTTTACTTTGCGAACTGGCGTCACCTCAATCATGCCGCGTTAGTTAGGCTGCGCATTGTGTTCCCGTAACGGTGTTGCGGCGGCGGCGGCGAGTAGGGCGGAGAGTCGCTCTGAGGCGGCGACTGAGGAGTTGGTGGCAGGTCTGGGGCGCCCTCGTAAAGCGCCAATCCAGAGTTCTGCGTCCTGAGCAGCCTCTCCCATTCAGTCGGTGTGAGGTCACTGAACAGGAGCTCAAACTCGTTTGCAAGCGCGGCGTTGTCGTCCATTTCTTCCAGGTTTCATTCAAAGACTGTCATACACTATAACCAACCACGGGAACCGCGCTGAGCGGCCACTAAATCCTACCGATACCGACAGTGCTCCTCGACATCACTTCCCTTTCCAGAGGAGAAAAAGGAAAGAAATCAAATGTTTCTTTCGGTTTCGCAAATTTATTTGCAGGCACAAAAATAAGAGTCACAAAGGTCTAAAAAAAAGTTGAGTGGCATGCCAGGACATTAATGCGTCCGAAAACACGTTCTTTAAAAAACAAATTAAATTGCCTTCATGGTCCCTTTAAGGAGCTCGTGTCGCAAAAAAGTCTGCGTCGGTGGTATGACGGGAAAATCCTGATGGTCGAAAGGGTCATGACGTCACAGCCACATGGCTGTGACGTCATGGACCACATGGCTGCAAACAATCCACAACGCTCACGTGAAACACGAGCGCTGTGGTTGTGACGACACAGCCACATGACGTCAAGTGCGGAATTAAAGTTATTCATACATGACACGTAATGTGAATTAAAGGTCACCACATGTCTCAAATGATTTCACTTTATAAAATAATTCATTTGCCTAAAAAAAAAATTTGAAGAATTTTAGGCGAGATTTGAACCCACAACCCTTCGGTTGCAAGCCAGACATGCTACTGACTAGGCCCCGCAAGGCAAGCTTGCACGGCGAATGAGAAGGTGATGCGAACGAGGCCTGATAACGCTATCATGTTCTACTCTTATTCTTCTACTGCTGCTAAAGTACCTGGGACAAAACAGAAATTTCTAGAAATTTTTTCTACAAGAGCAGACTTTTTTGGTATGAACCCTAATGTTAAAAAACATTGGCGGCATTGACGAAGAGGGTGGCACCTCTTCGTCAACGCCACCAATGTCGGTTGCCGCATAGCACCGTTTGATATTCGACACGGAAAGGCGGTTTCACCTTCTTTCTGGCACTGGAGCCTAAACACAGGCCACCTCGATCATTTCTGCGGTCGCTAGTGTTCATCAAAACAGGTGGCCAAATGAGCACAACTGCACTTAAAAAGCTAGGAATTTTTTCTGCTCGAACGCATAACCCTGTGTATGTCTACCATTTGTACCTCCTTTCCCCATTTTTGTCATGTCGGTTAGCCCTATACAGGGGTGGCCAGTGTCACAATACAGATGTATCGAAATGGTATCCTGGAGATACTTTCGAGTATCTGTAATTCTGTAACAAGATACATTTAAAAATTTTATTTGTATCTCAGTAGTAAAATAAGTATACAATGTATTGATTGTACCAGAATACTATGCCAGACTCAGGTGTCTCGTTACCTTTGTTGTCAAAAATTAACTGCTACGTTTTTACGATAAACTGACAATCATCTTCTTAGTGCGAGGGATCTTGCAATTTATAATATGAACTCGCCGCATAGCCTTTTCCACAGGAGAAAAGCTTGGTTGCCTGGTATATCGCGAAACAAATTAACCGAAATTGAGGGGAAGAATAAGGTGGCTTGAAGAAAAGCCACAAGCAATATTGGGCACTAGCTGTCTCGTTTTATTTAGGTCCCGTGTTCCCAGACCCATCTGGCTCTGTTGCCCAATCTCCCCCACCCCTCACTAGGAGACACACACCCGTGGAAAAAACGGGATTTATTTTGGGTAGAAACCTTTTGTCAAGCATGTCAAGCAGTTGACAGCCTCCAGTACACATGTCATTCACCGAGGACAATCATTTTTCTTTTTACGGAAATTGGGGAAGGTAGCTGTGAATAGATGGAGAGTTTGAGGGAAAGGGAGAGGCATAAACCGACACAAAAAGAATGTAAGCACCCTATGCATTCAACATAAACTGCGCCCTCGGGCCCCATCACCGTTCGGGGAAAAAGTGCATTTCAGTATGTATCCATATTCTGATATACTTTTTTGCCGTTTTTGCACAACTATTTTAGGGATATCCCAATACATAAAGGGCAAATGTATCTCAGTATATGTATTGTGGCACGTATCTCAGTATTTGTGTATCCGAATACGTTTTAGTATCTCTGCACAACCCTGATCTTATAGTACTCCATTCACCACTAGGCCGACAGGGCGGTAGAAGCTACATGCTCGTTGGACCAGTCTATCGTACATGGGCCTTGTACTAAGTGATCATGCCCTATGCACAGACCATGTGCAGAGAGCAAGGTCAGGCAACGAAAGAGAGGCGATTGATTGGCCCGTGAGCATAAAGCCTGCAGCACCCTCTCAGCTTAGCTGTGAACAGAGTACATAAAAGCCCAGCCCTTCTTTCTTCACAATTTGTACACGAGGCTCGGGTACCAAGCATCGACACCTCTATAGACTCCCTCAGAGATTTGCCGCCCTAGGCAGCAGCCTACTTTGCCTATTCATTATAGATTTGCCGCCCAAGTCAGCATTCTTCTATCATCAGGATGCGCCCGGACCCCGTGGCTTCGTGACGTCACCTTCATTCCCGATGCCAGCGCCTTCGCCTACAAAAGCCTCGCTCCGACAAGATCTCGCCAGTGGGCATGGCAGCACAACACGGAGCATGACGGCTAAACTGTTCTTCCTGATCACGCAGGTTAGTATAACGTATATGGATTACGATGAATTCAGAAGTAACAATGTCTGTCTCATAGTGCTGCCATGCCCCGGCACATTCGTCTGTACCCTCGCGGATTGTGTTCATTCAGTGCAGTTGTTGTTACTCTTAGCGGGGACGTTGAGACTAACCCCGGCCCAAATACGGAAGCCATACAGGAGATCCTAAAAAGTCAGAAGGATGTTGCCAAGAACATAAAAGAAATGCGAAAGGAACAACTAAGCCTAAAGGAGTCGTTTAATGGCATTAACAAGCGGCTTTCTACTATCGAAGCGACCACTGACGAGGTCAGAGGCACGGCGAAATCTTTTGAGAATTACGAAACTAAAATGTCTGAGTTATCTAGCACCGTTTCCCACTTGACGTCAGCAATTTCGCAAATGGAAAAGAAGGTTGATGACCTTGAAAACCGTAGCCGACGCAATAATGTAATTGTTTACGGCATACCCGAAGACCCTCGGGAGAACCCTGCTCAACTAAGGCAAAAGGTTTGCACTGACGCTTTTGATGGCATGCTGGATGTAACCGTTACCTCCATTGAAAGGATACACAGACTGGGTTACAGTAGGGGAACTAAGCCACGGCCTGTCCTCCTGAACCTTCGTGATTTCAATGAAAAAACGAGTATCTTCAAAAATGCTCGGAAACTAAAAAATACCGGAATTTCTGTTTCTGATGACTACTCCAAGCCAGTCCGGCTACTTCGCAAAACGTTATGGGACAGCGCAGCCCAGAACAGGAAACAGGGAGATAAAGTCACCCTCGTACATAATAAAATGAAGATTAACGGTCTTACTTATGAGTGGAACGCTGTAAACGATGCCAGAGTTTGTGTTTCTAGACCAAACAAAACACGAGAGTCTGATGAAGGTATTTTGTCACCGTGACATGACGATTTTTGTTCAAACAAGTTAAAACTGATAAATGTAAACGCTAGAAGTCTTGTAAATAAAGTTGTTGATCTTGAATGCGTGCTACATGACTATGATCCTGATGTCGTCACCGTGACGGAAACATGGTTACACGAGGCAATCACAGATTCCGAGATAATTCCTCCTTCATATAACATACTTCGGAATGACCGAGAATCTCGTGGCGGTGGCGTTGCCATAATCTTAAAAAATCATTTAAATTTTGTAGTACTTGATGAAGTTTTGGAAATTGAGTCACTGTGGCTAAAATTAACTAGTTTTACTCCTGCAATCATTATAGGTGTCGTTTACCGACCTCCGAATGCATGCCCATCCTTTCTTGAGGTGCTTACTGATTTTGTTTACAAAAATAAACAAAAACATCCGCTCTTTTTGATGGCTGGTGATTTTAATTTGCCTTCAGTTGATTGGGAATCTCTCAGTAGCAATTCCACGAACTGTCCCAATACTTCCCTACTAATTGACATAGCCTTCAATAATAATCTACTTCAAATTGTAAACGGTCCTACACGTATTACTGAGTCTTCTAATTCCATACTCGACCTCGTGTTCATATCCGACGCGATTGCGGCACGCAACTATGAGTGTAACGTAGTGGAAGGAATTTCTGATCATCATATGGTGGTGGTTGAAATTTCAACTTCTGGAACTAAACGATCACCGCGTAAACAGAATAATCCCACGCTTATTTTTAATTTCTCCAAAGCTGAGGATGAGTCCATTATTGACACGCTGGAACTTTCCCTTGACACGTTCTTAAATATGTGTTCAGACGGTTGTTCTATTGACCTTCTTTGGGGCTTTTTTAAGGAGGTTGTGCTTGAATGTTTACACCGTTTTGTTCCGATGAGCGCTAAAGTTGCACGCAAGCATAACCCGTGGATAACTCGTGAAATTCTGCACTTGAAACGGAGAATTAATCGTGTTAGGAAGTGCAACAAATCTTTACCTATCTCTGAAATGAGAAGACAACTTAAAGCAATGATTCGCCTCGCCAAGTTTCGATTCAATAGTGTCACTCTGCAAACATTTTTGAAAGAATCGCCTAATAAATTCTGGAGGGCGTTATCGCCGGCCCGAAAAAAGATTTCCACGCTTTTCGTTTCAGATAGTCTGGTAGACGATGATAGCGCTATCGCAGAAGGTTTTAACGAATATTTTGCGTCTGTCTTCACTACGGATAACGGCACCGTGCCTTGTTTTGATCAGCTGTCCACTTTATCAACGTTACCTGATATCATTATCTCTACAGAAGGAATAATCTCAGCTCTGCTTAATCTTCCAGCAAAGAAAGCCATTGGTGCTGACGGTATTCCAAATTCATTTTGATTCGCTACGCTGAGTGGTGCTCGAAATATCTTTACCTTATTTTTCAACGGTCTTTAACAGAATCTGTCATTCCTGCTGAGTGGAAATATGCAAAAGTAATTCCCGTTCACAAAACTGGCTCCCTGCTACTTCCAGTAAACTATAGGCCTATTTCATTACTTCCTTACTGTTCGAAACTGCTAGAGCATATTGTTTTTAAACACCTCGCAAATTACTTAGAAAACAATGCTTTTTCCTTTTCAAATCAACATGGTTTCCGTCATGGCCTTTCTACTACGACACAGTTACTTGAAACAGTCCATGATTTCGCAAATATCCTGAATCGATCCAAACAAATTGACGTCATATTCCTAGATCTCTCTAAAGCTTTTGATAGAGTATCACATAGTAAACTTCTCCTTAAACTTAAATCAATTGTTCAAAACGAAGGTATCTTTCGCTGGCTCGAGAACTACCTACTTACAGGACAGAAAACAGTATGTAAAGATCAACTCGAGTGAATCATCATTAGTCCCTGTTTTATCGGGTGTTCCGCAAGGGTCGGTCCTGGGGCCATTACTGTTTTCAATTTTTATAAACGATTTAACCGCTAATATTCCGGTACATGTTCGACTGTTTGCAGACGATGTGGTTTTATTTACAGAAGTCAATGAAATAAGTGACCAGACTCTGCTAAATACCTGCTTGTCTAAGATGTCGCACTGGTGCGACTCGTGGCAGATGTCATTGAATGTCAAGAAGTGTGTTCAAATGCATATAACTCGTAAATTAAGCCATCTTTCTTTCGATTATTCCATTAATAGTACTTCACTAGCCGAAGTTACTTTTTATAAATACTTGGGTGTCATTATATATCGAATGACCTATGCTGGAACACTCATATCATGTCTACTGCGCGCAAAGCACTATCCAAGTTAATGGTACTTCAGACGAAATTTAAAACATGCCTCTTCCGACGTTAAATTGACAGCCTATAAAACTTTTATATTACCTGTCCTAGAATACGCTTCGGTGGTTTGGGATCCGTTTACAAGTACCAACATAAACGTCCTTGAAAATGTTCAAAGAAAAAGTTTACGCTTCATTCATAATACATTCCAGCGAAAATATCCCGCCTCTGAACTGTACGCCCTTTCTGGGGTGAACTTACTAAAGCATAGACGCATGTTTACGCGAATGAAGTTCCTATTTGATTTATTAAACAACCGGTTCAAGATCGACATCTCTAAACATATTTCACCTGCACCTCAAACTTATCCCATGCGAAGTTATCACTGCAAAACACTCAAAGAATTCAACTGTCGGATTAATGCATTTAAGTATTCTTTTTTCCAAGGACTGTTCACGACTGGAACTCCCTGCCAAGCGATATAATTACAGCATCCCCAGAGTCGTCCTTCTTTAATAAACTCCGCGATTTTTGTGATTCTTGTAACTGATGCTCCTTTATTAATTTTTTCCAATAAAAATAGTCTTTGCATAACGCTGTTTTTTTTTCTTTCTTTTTTTTTTACCTCTTTGTGTGTTTTTGGATCAGCTAGAATGAATATCCTTGTGCTTGTTACCTGCTGCTTTTTTATGATTGTTTTTGTGTACCATATGTTGTAAACCACTCCTACCACGTCTCCTGAAATAGGAGACAGTAGTATCAATAAATAAAAAATAAATCCGCCCCTACATCTTATAGACATTGCTGCTACCCATGCCTACTCGACTTTCAATAATGTGTCACAGTTATGCAGTGTCTCTTGAACTGCTGCCTAACATGTAAGTTGCTTGCATAGAATGTCCACTGACAAAATTAAACTGACACAAAAGTTCTCGCATGTCAGTGAACAATGGGCTCATTCGATTTACATGCACCTCCTGCACCAGCTGCACTCGGTGCACCCAGCCACATTCAGTTTACGAGTGTAGCCTATCTAGAAACACAACCAAAAGTATGCTGCCCTGTACTTTTCTGTACCGCACTACTTTTCTGCACCAGTACAGGCTGGTGCAAGTAAAGTGAATGGGCCTAACGTTTTCAACTGTTATTCACTCACTCCTTTTAAGCCAGAGATTGCTAGAGGTCAACATCACCAGAAAAGAATATGCAGTATACTCATCCAGTTAGAGGCCAGTTTGGTATGTACTGCACCCATGACAACAGTGGCGTCACAAAGTGGTGGGTGGGGGGGGGGGGGGGGATTACCAGGTGCAGTGCTCGGGAGCGTGTCGCGGCGGGCCACCGAAAGCGGGGGGGGGGGGGGAGCGATGGCGGCACGAGTGCCACTGACCCAAGTAACTCCACTGCAAGAAAATAAACTTTTTTTTTTTGTTAGTTATATTTGAGGTTAATGTCACTGCCCTGCTACAATATTTCCCCCAATTAAAAAAAAATCGGGCATTAAGTTTCACACCTAAATCATCAGCAAAGCCATGCTATTAATCGAGAGAAGTGACAAGTCGGCATGCTTGCTGCACGACTTCAATCAACCTGCTCTGGGGCACATGGGTAGTAGTGGAGTGTTGAAATGATCTGTTTCTCACATACATCGTTCCGAAGGAACAGATGGCAAATTCTGCTTGTCTCAAAGTTTACTCATTCTGTGCTCTGAACCAAATAAAACAAACCGAAGACAACTATAGCAACCAGCAGACTGCTGGTTGCTGGCATGGATTGACAACAGCAGAGCAGCACTAAATAATGTTTGAATTCTGCTGAAACATGTTTTTGTAGAGCCCATTCACCAGAATTGAAGGTGCATTCAGCAATATACGGGCTACGACATTGACAGCCGGAACCATTACAGTCATGTCTCATTAATATGGACACCCCCCCATTATGGACGAAATTTTCGGTGACCGATCCTTCGCCACGAAATTTTTCCCCGTTGATATGGAAACCCGCAGTCCGAACTATGGACAGCTACTTTGGGGACGAATTGGGTAAATGCAGGCATTTTCATCTCACTAATATCGATGCCAGTACCCCAGTTTAAAAATATCAAGGTCCAAAATCTTCCCACAGGATATCAGAGAAGCAAAGAAGTCACAGTGTGCACCAGACATTCAATGCAGGTCTTGCAATAAAAGCTGCACACCAACGAATGTTTTGTTTCATCTTTTATGCAAAACGAGTCATTACCGCTTGCAGTCTAATGTTGCTCGAGTTTGTAAAGTCCCCTTCTTCGTCCATCGCCTCCGGTTTTTCAAAAATGTGCAACAAGGAAGTATGAGCCCTAATGCAGCTAGGTCACATCACTGGAGACTTCGTCACTGTATGGAGAAGGGTGGAGAAGCTCTGGACCCACAAAGCTAATGTCTCCTACACTTTGTTTCACCGTAACTTGGCAAACGGTGAAGGCTACGGTCCAAGCGAACCAATCAGCACGTTGGAAGGAGACACGCGACTTACCAGATGCGCGCAGTGCTGTCGAAGACATGGGCAGGAAAGAGAAGAATGCCACTTTTGTACAAACTTTGAGTGACAGGCTAAGTTTCTGGGGGGACAAAGCAACGTCTGGGAAAAGAGGGTCCGGATATGAGGGGAGTGCCTCCTTCCCCCTTCTCCAACTGTTGTTACTACGCTTGTTAAGGGTGTGTTTTGACCCTGATTCATTATTATGGCCGCCTCACACTTTGGACGATTTTTCTGGGGAACGGAGGCGTCCATAGTAACACGACATGACTGTAGTATGTAGTGGCAGAGCCAGCACGATCAAAGGGCACTTCTGTGACGGCTTTAATGGGCTTATGTAGAGTCGCTCTATTGTACTTACTTGTTGACTTGTGCATGGTCATCCCCCTGCCTCAAGCGCTGCAAAAGCAAAGGAAAAGAAAAAAGAAAAACAGCAGATACTGAGTGACCAAAAGTATTGAAGCAGAAAGAGAGTATAAAGGGTGAATGCAAAAATAGTAAAGTATGGATAAGCGCCTACCCATAAAACAACGACAAACCTGAACACAAACACAAAGTGCTTTTCTTTTCTTCTGGTAGTTCATTATGAATTTTGAATCCTGCATTACGTGTGTTTACAAAGTCAAACAGTAATATAAAATCAGGAAATTTAAGGAGTTAGTTTAAAAAACTCTCTGAAAACAAACAAATGTTTTCCCTGGGTGACAGCTGGCAGAGACACATGATGTGAGAATGGTATCTTGGCCTTGCCATTCACCAGGCTCTCTCTCTGCAATGATTAGCTATATATGTGCTCCGCAGAAAACATGGATGTGCACGACTTGTTTGTAAATGGTGCTCCAAGCAGCTGAGTATTACCTATGCTATGTCTTGGCTTATTGACAGCACTAGAACAATCTATAAAAGCTTCAAGAATTGAAAGAAAACCATGAAAACAGTTAATAACTCCAAATCGAAAGTGAGTTCTTCCTGTTTCCGAACTGTATCTTGACTCACGTAAGTTAGAGAACCTGAACCAGTGTTTCTTAGGAGAGGCATGTGAATAAGTCATTGAATAAACCTATATTTTATAATGCTTAATATTCAGTCAACAGAATAGCTTAGAAAATTAGCCGAAAAGTTGGACGAGATACTTTAAAAAAACAATAAACCTAGAGGAAAAACGTTTTTGTGTTTTTTGCCTGGTAAGGACAGGCATGTCTCAAATGTTTGTCAAAAAAAGATTGTTTGCCCAATATTTATGCTACGATATGAATTTTTCGATTTGCGGGCAAAACCGAAACTGTATTCTTGTGGGATGATTATGACAGCATTTGTACCCAACTATAGTATGCTGCAGGTTAAGAAGGTAGGGCGAGAGAAAGGTGAGAAAGGAGGAAGCGGATGCAACGCTGGCAAGGGGAGGGGTTTCCTCCTCCCTTGCCAGTGTTATGTCCATTTCCTTCTCTCCACCTTTCTTTCCTCGCCCAACCTTTTTGAGTTGTCACCGACTATAGTGTGCGCTCTGAGGTCCAGCGAACTCGGAACACACACTAGCTGGGTACAAAGGCTATCATCATCATCATCCCACAAGGATAATTTTGGTTTCGTCCGCACATCGAAAAATTTGTACTGTAACATAAAAAATGGGCAAAAAAAATGTTTTTTTTTTTCAATTAACATTTATTTTGTGACGGGTCTGTCCTAACCAGGTAGGAAAAAAGAAATGAATGTCTAGGTCTCTTTAAAGGGAAGCTGAAACACTTCTTGAAAAAAACAAGTTAAAGGTGAATTCTGGCGCATTTTTGTCCCATGAATCTGAATATCAGGTTTGTTTTCCCGAAGATGCAACTCAACGTGAGAAAACACTAAAAACCTCTGACCAGTCGTGACGTCATACTAGGATATTTTGACTGCCAAGTGCGTGTCACTCATGTGGGCAGCGCGTGCAATTGCAAGCTTGCCAGGTATATTCCCCCGCACCGACACCAGGCAAAAGACATCTCATTCTGACCTTTCTGAAATTATCAAGGGTGCGCATGTATAGCTTTGATAGGCGCTGTAGGTGCACAAAAGCGGGGACTCTGAAAACTCCTTATGATGTCACGACCCAGGAAGGAGGGGCTTCAGCAGTACTTTGAAAATTAATTTCTGCAGCCTCCGTGCACCCAATTTCAAAAACAATCGCGATATTCGTGATCCTGGAGGTCAAATGAAGACGACTGAAGTGTTTCTCCTCAAACACAGAACCGCTTCAGTTTCCCTTTAAAGTAAAGTGACCATATTCCTCGGGCCCCAAAGCGGGACGCGTACCCGGAGGGAAGGGGGGTATTTACTGCGTTGCGGGACTTGAAAAGCTTCAATTTCGGTAAGAAATCACACCATTTTATTATTTCGTATACACCACGCGCATTTATTTTTCTTGCAATATGCATACTGTTTGGCATGCACATCTAATACATTTATACCCGTTTTCACCTCAAGAATCGTAGTAAAAAAAGTCCGGCTCCACGCGGAGCATTACTAATTTCTCCCTTTATGTTGACAATTAAGACATATGTAGGTGAATTTGAGATAAGATATATGTTATATTATCAAGGCGTACACGTTCCAAACACCAAAAGCATCGCTTTTTCCTCCGACAACCAAATCTTGTAAGAACTACTTTGTGCCGCGTATGAACAATGCGCAAAACTTGCTTTTTTCTTGAGGTGAAAACGAGTATAGTTGGAATGTTTCTTTAGTATTAATGTATTTTCATAAGCAAATTAACCTTCAGCACCTTCTCTGCGGAGCATATCTTGTTTCTTGATCAGAGAAAGCACCCTCTCGCTGGTGCAATCCTTTCGTTTATCCGTATCCTTTATTTATTTGCGGGAGCCGAAGCGGGACAAAACGGCGTCCCACAAGCACGCTGGCGGGACAGCGGGACCACGGCCGGAAAAGCGGGACCTGTCCCGCCTAAATCGGGACGTCTGGTCACTTTATTTTAAAGGGCGGTGCAACGATTTTCAGACTTTGGCCACTTAACTGTGGAAATTAATCTGTATCACCCATGGAACGAAGAACAGCAAACCGTATTTTCTTGCGAGCGTAGTTTTTATGTAAAAAAATTAAACAAATTGAAGGTCAAAGTGCCTCTGAACTCTCCACGTCGCCTTTCGAGTGACGTACTTTGGGGGATCACGTGGTTTCCCCTTGGGTTCTCTCTTCAGAGACCCCAGCCGCTTCCTCCGTGATTATACAAAAGACACTTTGCCACGGGGGTGACGGCGAGTGTAGTAGCGTAAGGGGAGCAGGTTTTGTTCACTTCCGCGTATCCCCCAGTGTACGTGACACATCAGTTCTGTTAACCACCACAAGCGGTTGCAGATCGGCAAATATTTTTTCTTCTTGCGATTACGCACCGGAATAGCAGTTTTTCGGGGCAAGGTGACGCATTTTTGGTCACTTGTGCTCGGATAAACAATATAAAAAATACAAACTGCCAATTCTTTCAACTCCTTGCCTGACTAAACAGTAAAGTCCGCCTTTCAAGAGACCCGAGAGGGTTAGATTGCACTCTATAATTTACGCAGGAGACCAAACCAGTCTCAAGATGGAATTCTATGCACAATCATGTCACATTATTATGAAAACCCAGCTATATAGACATAATTGTCGGGCAATTTGTCCCCATGCAGTTCCGTTTCGTTCATATAAAAACCTGCAGTCAGGACTATGGACAGCTAGTTTACGAATGAACTGGGTAAATGCATGCATTTATGACTTATTATTATGTAAAATGTTTTTCTAAAGATGGTCCACAAATGCAGAACAAAGAAAGCTCGAGGTACAGCTAAGCACTTCTTATGAGGCATGAATGCAAAAGCATGCAAGCCGCTCGTCCGCTCCTTTTTCGTCTGCTGCATACTTTTCGTCGCCGGTCAGCGCGCGTGCTCCCCTGGTGACCTTGGGCGCTGCGTGTTAACGGCGCGCTGATGGATATACAGCGCCATGGGGTGAGCAGTCGTGGAAACTGACGAGCGCAGCGGCCAATGAGAGCCTCGTCAACGTGCGCCAGTCAATGGAATTGAAGGCGAAATCGCGGAAACTAGGCGCCGTTTTCAAGCTTCAAACTGATGACGTCAGCTCGCTCCATGGGAGAGTTAATGCTTTCGCATTAAAAAAGAGATTAGTGAAGCCCTTCAGTCAAAGAGTACACCCAGCTTCACTATCGTCTGTTGCTGGTTGCCCTTCCTGAGAAATAAATAAAATCTGGGCACCGAACAACAGTTTAATGTTTTGAGGCTCTCTGGCCGAATGGGTCACGCCCT
The DNA here is from genome assembly GCA_037355805.1 of Ixodes ricinus. Classification (NCBI taxonomy): domain Eukaryota; kingdom Metazoa; phylum Arthropoda; class Arachnida; order Ixodida; family Ixodidae; genus Ixodes; species Ixodes ricinus. The sequence goes on from JAZHYW010017825.1 coordinate 91,899, forward strand.
TGTCTCCCTATGTGTGTCACGGTCACGGATGAAAAACCTGAAGAACATTCACAAGTCCTGTGCATCCCTTGTCCCTAAAAGTAAAGGCAGGACACACCGCCACTTAGAAGGAGTTAAGACTATGTTAGGCACAAGGCAGAAGTGGCCAGAAACCATGGCAAGCGTGAAATGTTAAACGGGCGGAGCTTTCTCCTCAGCTGAAAGAAGAAATATGTCAATTCAAAATTGAGAAGCCATGAGCATCAGTTCAATGTGTGATGAAGAGATGTGGAGGAGCCCAGAGAACGTTCCTTACAGGTAGCAGATATCTTACACTTTTTGGACAAGTAAGCAAGCGCCAAAGCATCTGTGTAGACGAACGTTTCAGCATTTTTTTCCTAAATAAACAGTGTCTTTTGTGACCACATTTGTTTATTATTTCTGTTCTCCACCTCGATTTGTTACTACGAATGACTCACAATATGGACGATTTTTCAGGGGAACGGAGGTGTCCACATTAATGACATGACTGTAACAGCACAGATAAATTTATGCTGGACATGAATAAGTTGCGTAATGGCAAAGAGTGAAACCTTTGCTCCGGAGTGCGATCCAGCAAGTGTGGGAACATGGCCCTGGAAGGCAATTATGTGGTGTTCAAACCCACCTGTTCCACGAGGAGATCGTGGATCAGAGTGACTGCCTTGAGCTGGAGCTTAGCAGATGAGGAGCTGCCCATAGCAAAGAGTCCGGCCAGAACCGTGAGACCGCCGTGGTGCATGAGAGCCTCCTGAGCTGCAGGCAGATGGCGCACCAGGCACGAGAGCGCAAAAAGGCACCGTGACCGCACACGGGAAGATGGATCCATTGCAACGAGGCGCAACAGCTGTGGCAGCAAACCAAACTCCAACACACTGCTTTGCACCTGCGGATTGCTGTGGCAGAAAGGAGAGACAATGTCACGCTTGGTGGGCCCAGTGCCTGATAAATAGAGGAATGCAAACTTCTTGGTCCCCCCACCCTCCCATACACAGGCCCCTCCACCTCCGTAAAAACAAAACGAGTGGGCAGCTTTTGCTGCTAAACTAATTGAATTGTCCACACCACAAAGTGGTGTTGCTCTTACCAATTATAAATGACATGTACAAATGTTCTCACAATGATTTTTTTGCTTTGTGTAAAAGGCCGGAAGCACCATTTCATTTGCTAGGCTACTAGTCAGTAAGAAGTTGCATTCTCATATCTCACATTGTTACTATTCAATTTTAAAAACAAATTTGTGCTCCCACTGCACTTCTCATTCGAGAAATCGCCGACGCCGAAATTCGGCAACTCATCGGGACAACCTTGCCTCATACACCACGTGGAAACCAATCCATGAAATAACTATGAGCAGCAACAAAAAGTCAAAAAGAGTAAAAAAAAAAAAAAGTGCACATTTATATTATTTATTACGGGGCATACAAAGCATGGTTTTCCTGATGACTCCGTCATTGCCATCGTTTTAGTTGCTGTCAAAGCAACTGACGGAGATGACCAACGGGGAATTGGCCAATTCTGCCAGAATGTCAAATAAGTGTAACACGACTGTGTCATGACTTTCGAAGTAAAAGATAATGTATTCAACTTCTATCTCCCAAAGTTTCCAAATGAAGTAATGACATCATATATGTAGACCTGAACCTCTTGCACTGGTTCACTGTTTCAAACCTGCAAAACTGGCATCTGCATCTGCATACATGAATGCAGCCATAACTGCTCTTCACTTGTCATTTCCATGTATTTCGGCTCCTTCACTTCATTGCTACGACGAAACAAAAAGGCTACTGCCTTTCTATACACCAGAGTGTTCTTGTCATCAATCAAGGCTTTGTGACAGTTTGTCCTTCTCAGTTTTAGTGGCTCGACAAACTTGGAGTGCGCTCAAAGTGTCAGTAGGGTCCTCAAATCCCCCGGACCCTTACGAGGCTGCCCCTCTCTTTATAAGTGTCAGCAGAAAACCTAAAATGAGCTAGAAACCGGCGTCCCGGTGAATCTTTCAGCTTACCCCTGCAATGCTGAGCCCAGAGTGAATGCCACCAGTTCCCGCAATGTTTCGGAGGTAGAATTGAGATCAGGCACTATGACCAGGAGTCCATCCATTCGAATGAAGTCGACAGCTGTGTCATACTGTAAAACAGACTGCATCAATAACACGTATAAATGGTGGTCCTAATTGTACCTGGTGTACTAAAAACTCCAAGTCTCGAAGCAACGGCTCCTTTCCCGCTGCGGTGGCATTTCGGTAATGGTCCAAGAGGCCCCTGACAATCTCAGAGTCTGACTTTGCCTTAAGCTTGAGACTAGACATTTTCTTCTTGAACTCTTCCGCGCGCCAAGCAGCGCGCGGCTTTTCCTGAAAGGAAATAACGAGTCAACATACTATCACCCTACTTAGCCATTCCTGGTCGTCTGTCAGCTTATGCCCCACATTTTATAGGAAGCTACGTGAGGAGGGGGGGGGGGGTTAAAACTTATAAACCCCTTCCTTGCTACTGCCACTTACAAAAAATGCTAAAAAAAAAAAAAGAATTGCACGAGTTTCTTATTTTGGAATGTATCTGGGGAACAAGCTTAGAGTTTGTGCCTCAAACAATATTGCCTTGAAGTTACGAGGGCATGCATACGTCGAAGGCACTTCCTAAGCTATGTGCTCAGGCCTTCCACAACAGTGCTTAGTGGGCTGCACTTGAAGCTTCCCATGACTGCAAGAGGCTTCATGTAATTACATATTTACCTATTTATTTCAATAACCTCAAGACCAATGACATTGCAGAGGGGAGTGGGTTCTGGAGACAATAAAAGTATACAAATAACAGCCAAACAGCAAAAACTTAAATTTGGTTACGGCACTGAACAGAGCATTGATCTATATCAGGGGTCTCCAAAGCCCGGTCCGCAGAAGTCTCCCGACTGGCCCGTCCCGTAGGAAAATGTCAGTTCGGAGCGGTTCCAGTTCGGAGCCGCGCGGTTCTAAACTTGTGGAAAGTTCAGATCCGCGCGAATCTGATCTGGTACCGCGCGGTTCTGGATGTAACCAGTCGGATCCAGTGAGACGCAACGCACTTGAACCGCACGGTGATGAATTGATCCGATCCGTTCCCCTTGGTTCCAGCAGGGTCTGCTCCCAACCAGCGGGCGCGCACATGAATGACTGGAGGAGGGGGAGGGGGGGAGGCGGGGAACTTTTGCGGTCTCTCGCAGGTCACGTGTTAAGGCCTGTCCAAACAGGCTACTACAAACCACACGACTCCTGCAAAAGTCGTCAAAATTGAACCGTCCGGCAGTCGTCGGTCGAATGTCTGTTTGGACACCGGCCAAGCCAAATTCACGACTTGCCTCCTCGCCTCCTCCACTTGTCGTTGACGTCGGTGCTCGTCAGACTTGACGTCACACGCCACCTGCCAATGGTATGCCTGATGTCTGTCTATCTCCCGCGGCTCAAGAAGTCTCCGACCTTGCTACCGCCGTCACCTCGGCAGGAAGGCCAAAGAGGTCCGGCTTTGGATGGATTTGGGAGATTCCTTCGTCGAAGCGCGCGTTTCGGCCGCCTCGGCTCAGCTTTTTTTCGTCAAAATCCACGCTCGTTGCTCGAAAAAAATTAATAAAGTGCAGTGCGCAAAACAGAGACTTTTAGTTGTATGTAGAAACACTGAGAACTTAAGAATATAGCATTTATTTTATTAAATTTCAAACCAACCACGTTTGTTTGTCTATACGAGGTACGTTAGGAACAAAAGCCGCGGGAATCCGATCCAATCCACAGAACTGCTGGACGATGACACGACCTTGGACACGACGCGGGTTCGCCTGGCTTGCCCCCTCACACTCGAGTCTTCCCTTTCCCATTTTCGGGACTTCCAAAGCGGCGGAGGCCTTGAGCGATTGACCGACAGCCAAGAGAGCGTGTGAGTGGCTCTCCGGACCCACGTGATGAGCAGAGCAAGGCCGCCGTGGAGGAAGCGAGGGGGAGATTTGGCGGGGGGAAGTCTCCCCCGGCAGATTTGACAGAGGGAAGTTTCCCCCGACGGCCGGAAGCGCAGCGCAGCAACGATTTGCAGGGGTCGTGAGTGTTGTAGTATCCTGTTTGGACACCCCTTTAGGGACAGGCGCATCCGCTACGCAGGCGCTGCAAGCGGGCGCTCTCCGCGCGCGCGCCTCGCTTTGTCTGTTGCAGTTGACGGCAGCGCTCCCCGAGAGTCTAGGTTCTTCCCTCTCGTCGGACTGTCGGTCGGCGCTCGCCCGGCGGCGACGTTCGCACTGCGGGCGCACGGATACTGACGCGCCCATCGTTTGCCCTGGATGGATACCCACTGACCTCGGCTTTGAATTTTCATATAGTGTGAAGCTGCCGACCCATTGCACTTTGGCTCGGCATCTGGATGCGCTTGGCGCTGGTGTGCTTGGTGACAAATACTTGGACAACTCGGATATCGCTTGCCCGCCGGAATTTACCGATGCACTCAACACTGTATACTGTGCTTGTGCGTGCTGTGTGTGTTTTCCGTGCACCGTGCTTGGTGACGACGCCTGGACGACCGTGTGCCCCGCCAGAATTACCGCTGCGCTCACCACTGGACTACAAAAGTATTTCGCGCGCTGCCCTTAGCTGTTACAAGCGAGAGATCGTCGCGATTTCAGATTCAGTCCGCCTGGGTCTGAAATCGCGACGATCTCTCGCTTGTAACGGCTAAGGGCATCGCGCGAAATACTTTTGTAGTCCAGTGGTGAGCGCAGCGCAATTCCAGCGGCGCACCGCCTGGGTCTGAAATTGGGGCACCGCCACTGGAACCATCCGGTTCCGCCTGGATCTAAAATTGGGGCACCAGTTTGTATCCCGTATGGAACTGCGCATTTCCAGGCTGAATACAAACTGGTGCCCCAATTTTGGGTCCAGGCGGAACCGGCATTTCTCATTCCGGCCTGTATCTGACAAATTTCGTACGGGGTGGCCCGTTTCCAGCAGACCTGCTGCTACCGCCACAAAAAGATGTGCGCCTAAAAGAATGGCCTTGTGCCGCGCTCTAAATGCGCAAAAGGAGATACCAGAAAGAACAAGAGAAACTGCGTCGTAACGGGGTTTTCTCACCATGACTGAACAATGTCATAGAATTCTTCGCTCGCACAAGCACTCGCGCAGGGAAAGTGCTTTCAAAAACCAGGTGCCCGGGCCCGTGCCTTTGCCGGCACTCAAAGCCAAATTTGGAGCTGAAGTGTACGTCCACCATGTTGGTTGCAGCGAGAAACCAGCAACCGGCGGGCCGATGAGCACGTACACGCGCAAGACGAGCGTAAAACAATACTAAACCTTAGCTTGCAGGTGTGAGTGAGGATTGATGACGGTGAGCAGTAGGCCTCGATTGCTATCGACAACGCTACAATATTGACAAACAGCACAGGAATCTTGACGCTACAAAGATGGCAGCGCACAAAGTGTTGCCAGACTTTGGAGCAATTTCGCATATGGTCTATTTTTGCTCAATGTCATAATTAGCTAAATATGAAATTTTAAATTGAAGTAGTATATGTATTCATCCACCTTAGGGTATTAATATTAATTTCTGTGTTTCAATGCTTACCTATGTTTATTTATTTACCGTAAAATACCGCAAAAGCATCCACTTTGTTCAAGCGCCCACTATTAACATTTGCCAAACTTGGGAATTCTGGAAATTGCACGTTAAGCGCTCAATTTGACTGGACAAGCGCCTATGTCTAGATTAAGGGGAGACACTGCCTAGAAGAAACAAGTTCTGCAAAAAAAGTTGATTTTGAAAAATGTCCATATTTACATCCACCAACATCTAAAGAGTATTCCCAGAAAGTTTCATTAGTTTACACTGTATAGTTAACTTTTTATCAATTATTTTCGGTCGAACCATGCTAAAGAAAAGGTAGAGGTTGGAGCACTTTGAACACGTTTTTCTCCGATCCACTTTTTGGCATAAATTTCACTTTAGGAGTTTTGTTATTATGTAACTTGGATTCATTTTCATGAGTTTTCTGGGTTGAAATTTTAAGGGGCTGGCAAAGTCCAAAGTCATTTTTCATGCTCGAGAGCTAAAATTTTGGACAAAGGATGGAAACCTAAAATACTGTATTTCTGTTTATGTGGCTTTTTTGTCATGAAAGATGGTATATAATATAGAAATATAGCTCCATAGCTATCTGCTCTGAACTGTCCTAAAGCAATATAACGCATGAAAATGACAAATTTTTAAGTAATTTCAAAACGAGTTTTCCTATGCAGACACGCCCACTTTCAACTGAACATTTGCAATTTTTCTGTACTTCACCCTGGTTAACAGATTTTGGCAGAAATGTTCTCAACATCGACAGAAACAAGCCCTGTAAATGTCATTTAAAGGACCGATGCAACAATTTTTGTACTTTGCGCAAATACCACTTAGAACGGATCCCTGACGTTAATGACCTATGAAACACGCGTTCGTTTTTCACCCCACGCAATAGAAGTCCCAGAAAAAATTTAAAGAAAAACGAGCAGCGTTCATTCCCTCAACTCGCAGCCTGAACAAGCGGCCACGTGATCTGGAGCCGATTATATGCCGCCAATGTTGATCATAGCCACACGCTGTGGTTGGCAAAGCACAGGTCACGCGCTGAGTTTCACACATTGTTATGGCTCGGCTATTGTCGTCGTTGCAGCGATTGGACACGGGCCACTACCCGAATGCTTCTCTAGCTAGTAATTATCACGAGCCCAAATCGAGTGCCCACGCAATGCTCGGGTCTAATCTAAGAACCGCATTCAAATATCGTCACTGGGGTGTACTGCGATCCCCACGTTACGTCATCAAATTTTGCAAAGGAGAGATTGAATGAAAATGATCGCTTTTGTCCTTGAAATTACACCGCAACAAAGGAGTTTCTTGGCCAGTGGCGTTGCGAGCGAGTATCCTTGAGTCCCACTAGTGCCAGTAAGCTCGTGTAAAGTGAAAAACATTCCATTTGAATATCGTTGCACCGCTCCTTTAAATCAGACAAGTGGTTCGAATATTCACTTTTTTGGGGTAGTGTCCCCCTTAACCCAGTTTTCAGTGAAAGTGGAGTGGGCGCTCCCCCGGGATTTTACGGTAATCCTTCCTTTTTTATAATTACCCTTTCTTTTCCCGGCCCTCGATGCTGTGACAGATACCTAGTCCAGCCCCTTAGCCAAAACGTTTGGAGTCCTCTGATCTAGATTGTGGGCTGCTAGTAATAATTTTTATATATTACATTCGGCAAGACTGTACCTAAATTGTTTTAAAAAAGTATTGATTGCTTGCCCCTTACATTTTAGGTTTAAAACTTACTGAAACTTGAAACGGATGACAAGTTTCAAAACAGTGCCGTCGGCAGTTGCCGTTTTATAGCAAATTTCGAGGCTCGGCACTCCTAAACTATGCATTTACATCTCATAAACTATGTAAAGACTAAAAAAAAATTATGCGTGATGAACTCGTATGAAACCCGAAAACTTGTCTTCTCTGATGAATGATAGTTTTTATGGAGATGTTGGCACTGTCTGTGCAGTGCCGGCTACTCCAAAGCTTACCCATTTTTCATAAATTATTTTTCAATAAAACACAGAATCCAGAATGTTTGGAAGGCAATGTCATGTGTTGTATGTGGCATCAATTTTAATGTGATACTCTACAAATTCTATGCATAAAAAAATACGGAGTTTTACCAAGGCAAAATTGTGTGCAAGGGCATGTTTGGTACTTTTTACAAAATTCTAGGCTATAAATATTAGACATTATTTAAAAGCTTGCTTGACTAGTTCAACCCTTTAAGTGCCTTGGACGAGCTGAGCTCGTCGGCCACTTTTTGGCTAAAAATGCCGTGGACGAGCTCGAGCTCGTCCAGTGGTTTTTTCAGTTGCCCTCAATTCCACGGACGAGCTAGGCTCGTCCGAGTAGTTTTGCGGCGCTGATCATAGATGGCAGCACTCGTATTAGTTGGCAAATATTTTTTTCGCTTCCGCTAATTTTTGCGTAATAAACTTTTTAAATTGTATGTGTAATACTAGAGGAGTAACAATTCAAAATAAAAAAAATCTGGCACTTTTAGGTTACTTTCGGAAAAACAATTTGGCACTTAAGGGGTTAAACATAGATTACTCAAACAAAGTATTGAGGGTCTGTCGCAAATGATTTGGGATTAAGCGTGAATCAAAGATGACAGACGCAATCATCAAAACCTTGCATTCCTTCCCTGCTCCTTTGGGATTTCATTTCTTTAAATCTAAATGTTTTAGAACTTTCAAATAAAAAGCGTTGTCTTTTGTTGTTATACATAGGCCATAGACTTGCCTGTTTAGCCGAAAAACACCGCTAAATGTCCGCCAGAGTCAAAAATAAAAAATCAGTTAACACTGAAAATTTGCAAATTTTTGCTCCAAGCAGGGACTATTTTTATTAAAACCCTCTCTTCTTTTTTATAGACATTCGTCGAGCGCATAATCTTACCTAGAGTCGAGCACCCTGCCAGCCCCAAATCAGTGGAATCACTGACCTTAGAGGACAGCACGGCACGAGAGTTAGGTCAGTTAGTCGGTCACAACGGATTGTCTCAATGTCTTTGTTCTGTTCACGTCAGAGCTGGACGACAGCATTTAAAACTGCACTGTCGGTCGTTACCAGTTGAATCTTGTGAAAGAAGCAAAAGCAACTAGACTTTCTTGTGGCGAAAACATTTTTCTTGCGAATAATTCAACTTTTGTCCTCACACGTAGCAGAAAGAAAGTAGAATAAAAAAAAAAATGAAAAGCTCCAGATGTGTATGGTGAGAGTACTCGAATTGTGACCTGTAAACCCTGAGAAGGGGAACGATAAAAAAAAACCGGACGACTGCCCATCGTTTGCAAGCACTGCCACATTATGGTAAGTACGAAGCATTCTGAGGGTGTATACAAATTGTAAATTCGATTTGAACTCTTAGTTTTACTGATTTTTGTTTATTGATAATCTTTTTTAGTGCTCATACAAAACAAATTGTCAAAATAAAATTTTTGAAAAATAAATAAACACCACAAAACAGCCAACTTTCCTTATAAATAAAGAAGAGAAAATCTATGGCCCAAGAGTATACATCCCATCATATAGAAATTTGAAGAAAAAAAATACAAAGGTACCGCATGTACCTTTGTATTTTGTATGTATGAGTCCAAATGAAACCGCCCTAAAATTAATGTCCGTTTGCAGCTTGGAAAAATTGCAATCATAATTATCTCATGGTAAATAGCACAATCATCTGTGAAAAGAAGAATTCAAATGAAATGCAATTTGGCAAATCATTAATGAAGATTCAAAAGAGTACTGGCCCTACTAAGCGGAATCTGGAGGTACACTAGAATTCACTGAACCAGAATCTTAGATTGCACGTTTGATAGGGAAGCAATGCACACATCCTCATAGATTTTTTTTTTTTTAATTCCTAGAGCATATATATTAGGTTAATACACTAAAGAGGCAAGGTCATTAATGTACCTATTTGTTTCCCTTTTAATAGTATTTCATGAATTTACCACGGTGCCACCTTTTGGAACATGTTGGAACTTTTTGCACCTTACTCACAGGTAAGCTTGTAGAAGAGTCATCTTTGGCTTCCTCCAGGAGCAATCGACCTTCGTTAGAAACATCTGTACGTTTCTGGCTCTCCCCAGGCTCTTCATCATCAAGACGCTTTGCTTCCCTTCTTCCCGTTTCAAGGTTGAGCCGCACATGGACACCACGTGGAAGGACCTCACCTTAAAATAAACATACCCATCATCAACAGACCGATTGCTATGTTACAAAGAAGCATATTGTGAGAGCTGTTACACACGCTGCATGTGTAGCGTACATACGCAGCAGTTACTATTCTAAAGCAAAAGGCAACTTGGATATGTGCATTAGTCGAGCTATTTACTTGAAATCTTTTATACAGCATGCTCCTTGGAGCTTGGGTAATTTGGCAAAAATGCATCAGCACTTCTGCCTTTTCATTTTACGTGGCAATTTTATTTTACGTTGCAAAGAGAAGCTGATTGCTCACGTCTACCCAAACAAACACACTGGAATGAAAAAACACAGTGAGAGCGGGCCTTTACTGCAATGCCAGCGCAGCCCATGTGAGCTGCATTAACTCACCCGGCTGCACCTCTTGCCACTCTCGAGTTGCCTTGAACTGGCGAGCAGGTTCGTCCTCTTCGTCTTCAGCTTGCTCCCTCTCCTGTTCAGCCGAGACGCCCTCATTTGCAGCCACGGTGAGGTCATGCTGTTGGCTTTGTCCTCGTTCTAAGAGCACCAGCAATGCAGCTGCCAAACAGAGCAGCCTCATTGTGCAGGTGACCCAGGACACAAGGTGCTTCACCGTAGGCCACTAGAGCTTTGGAAGGAAAAGGGGAAGTTGACACAGTCAGTCAAAACACCCAATCGCCAGTTTTTGCCCTCACTATGCCGCTCACTGTCCGGCTTAAACTGAAAAATACAGATAAACATCTGCCAAAAAAAAAAATACAAAATCTGTTAAAACCGAAAAACACCCGTTTCTAGAAACTTTTGGCTCTAAGCGAAGACCATTTTTGTTGAATTCCACTTTACGTCATTGTCACAGTCACCACTGAGTGACCATGACGTCACGCTCCCTCACAAGCGGCACGCATTCCGCATGCCGCTAGTGAGGGAACGCGCGCAGCGTTTCTGGCTGCTCAGGGAACGCTTGCAGAAGGCGTGGCGATGTTGAGATCTCTGTATAATACGTCACGACTACCTCTTCCCACTGAACGAGCCGAAAAGGAAGGGCTTCAACATTATTTTGAAAGTGCTGTTTTGGCTACTTGGAGAATCAATCTGAAATATAATTTTGATATTTGTGACTCTGGAGGCCAAATGACGACAATTTAATAGACCGTTCTCACTGAGCGTTTGGCGCATGCGTGACGCCGCCATAACTTTAGTTCACGGGAGGCAGACAACCGTGCATGCAAGAGCTCATCGTCTCGTGCTCCACAAGTGCAGAGCTCCAGCAAGGTTATTGCACGTGCAGAAAGACTAAAGTTCCCTTGATGCATTGCGGCAGCGGTGGCGTAGTCAAACTGGCGGGTGAGATCGGTCTATTCTTTTTCCTCAAATACAAAACCACTTCAGTTTCCCTTTAAGTAAGTCAGTCGGCCACCACAGATGATGACAATGACTGTTCTATTCAAGGTAAGAACTGAATGGCAGTGTTCGAAACTACACTGTTGGTTGATGTCGACTGAATGTTCCAAAAGAAGTGAGAGCAACTTGCCATCCTTATGGAGGGAACATTTTGCTTTAGAACACTTCAATTTTTGTCACCACACAGCATCAGCAGGATAAGAAGAAAACTAAAAGCTCAGTCTTTGATGAGTGTTCGGACTCATTGTCTACCGTTTCTAAGCATTGTCGTATTATCATAAGCATGAGGCATTATAACAGTGTGTACAAATTGTCAATTAAAGTTGAACACCTAATAACTTTATTTAGTTTTTTTTTGTTTTTTTCTGCCTATTAGCCATTTTTTCACCAATAATCACCGTTTCTAACGTTTGCACAAAATGAATGGCCAAAATACACCAACTCTCAAAAAGAACACGGAAAAATATTTGCAAATTTTTCTTACAATGAACATAAAAAATTGTGCAGTCTATTTATCTCTTATGATCAAGAGGTTGCCATCCTACCGTAATATCCGGAGAGATAGCCCAGCTAAAATCAAAAGCAAATCGGGTGAAGATAAGGAGTAAGCTACCTTTCGGTGTGCAATCAAAAAAAAGTTTAAAAGATGCTAGTTTTAGATTCTGTGACCCTCAAAACTTGTGACCTCAGGAAGGCACGATGAACCATAAGACAACTGTCCTTTCCAGTCAGCAATGTTCGCTTATTTCCCGTCTCGGCTAACTGACACTATTTCTGCTATCCTTCGGAGTTTTTGAAAATAAAAATAGGGGGAGAGTTACCTTTCGGGCGTGGGGCATCTCTCAGGATATTAGGGTAATATAGTGTGTCTTTGCCACACCAAATTAAGTTGTAAAATTTTGTGTTGGACACAAACCTACACAACTCAAATGCCCAAATATATCAATGTCTTGATTCCCCTCATTGTGTCACGCAGTGTATATCAAGGCGCAACATGAACCCGGGTTTAGTTTTAAACGATAAAAAGATGGCAAATCTCGCAACTGCTTTGAGCGACATTAATTTTGAATTCGGAACCTTGAGACTGCAGAGAAGTGTATGACGAATAACTTCTATATAAGTTAAGCTTCACTAATCAGAGCACGCACAGCACGAAGGTGGTGGACAAAAGGTGCACTAGGCTTCCACATGGTGGTGCCAGGTAAGCAAGCGTATCTGTGGCAAAGACAACCCTCCGTTTTGCAGGGAGCAGTGACATCAGGCACGCAGGGCAATTGGGGCCGGGGGACATGGAGACGTTCTCGTCTGTTGTCTTTTCCTTCGACTTGAAGGTTTCTTCATTTTTCCGCACCACAGTCTCAGGTGTTACATTATGACTGACATGGGTCGTTCTTGCTGGCTGCCACAACTCTAACTATTTTTGTACACAGCACCTCTGCTCTGCACCCCTGCTAACAGCGATTCTGCAACAGAGCCCATGGATTTCAAGTTGTAGTCAAAGATCACATTATGCATAAATGCCAGCAACAATGCAGGTGCCTGCAATGGCACAAAAAGTACAAGAAAACCTTTAAGAAGTTTTATTTAGATATAAACAGCTCTCATGGGGCTTGTGAAAGGTATGTGGTCTGAAGGCAATGATTCTATTGCCTTTCGTACTATATTGGTCTCTAACATAGTAAATGCAGCTGTCATTGAGGGTAGCACTATATTCAGGGATTTTTACTGTCTGTTTTACTCATGCTTCTTCGGATCGAGTTTCCTCTTCAACTTGGCAGGCATATTGTCTCTGATATCTCGTTATAGGTTCTGACAGAAAATTTGAATATGTCCTCATACGTTGAGAAGTAATGGGACATTTCCGACGATGAAAACAATCCAAACCCCAACTTCAAAGGAAAGCGAACTTGGCACACAAACGCAACCACAAAGAATAAAAATTTAAACCCCAAAAGCTGGTCACTGTTGAATCTACCTTTAGCATAACGTAGGGTGTTCCCAAAGACAAATGACAACTCAATAGGGAAGTGTGTCACAAGGTCACATGATGACAACCCCCTTCCTCCCCCTCCAAACGTCCATTAGCTGTGCCATACCAAATACTGACCTTTTTTCAGTTGAAACCGGATTCATAAAAAATAATTTCGACATATATTTATCAGTCTTAAAGGCCGACGTACAACCTCGGTTTTCGGAAAATAATTCCCTTAGCGCTCTCCTCTCCTAAGCCGCGAGGGGAGCCAAGCAAGCCAAGTTGGGGCAAGGTAAAAAGTGGAGAGGATAAAAGAAAGGAGGAGGTGGGCAAAAGTAGAAAGCGCGAAGTTCACGTAGGCCTTTAACTGAAAACGCAGAACCCTACTTTTATAGGAGGTATTGGTGCAACCAGTTTTCATAGGTTTCTTTTGTTTTTCACACTCTGTTATGAACCATTTTCTTACAGATCCACACCACCTGCATACATTCACCCCCTTCAGTGGTTACCGAATCAGGATGTGTCTTACAGAACCACACCACCTGCATACTTTCACCCCCTTCAGTGGTTACCAAATCAGGATGTTTTTTACAGAACCACACCGCCTGCATACTTTCACCCCCTTCAGTGGTTACCGAATCAGGATGTTTGCTTTCATTCACCTATCCCCTCTTGTGTTTTCTTGTGGTATCCTTGCTGTACACATCACCACCTCCATTACTCAAACCTTTACATAGAGCTTCCATATCATGCTGTCGCTTGCCTCTCTGCCATAACACACATGTACTGTATAGAAAACAAAATTTATTAAGTGTAGCGATGTTCTTTACGAATGTATCTTTGCACTTTAACAGAGGGAATTGAAATCTGTAGTTTTTTCTTCCTTTTTATAAAAAAAAAAATAAAAAATAACGCAGTGCACGGGGCATTACAGTACCGACGAACCGGTACCGGCTAAATCGAACACCGCGGGCCCCCTTTGATTGCGATCTCTTGGGGTACGCAACGTGGTAAGCGCCGCAAAACATGAAGCAAAAACACGATGACGAGGCCAACACCTGTGTGCCACATCAACTGCCGGCGTCATCCGACGATGACGACAAGCTTGAGAAAGGCCGAAGCGGCCGAACTTTCAGCGGCACGGCGTTTACTCACACATTCATATGCGGTCTTGTAACCCAAAAACCAATGCCTCCTGGGAAAGGGTCGACCACTGATGTCCTTAGGTGTTCAATAAAACCGATAAACACTGGTGCCCAGTAGTAAAGGTAGTACCTCCGGTACGAGTGGAAGGAAAGAAATGCACTGTGAAATAAAATAGCAATAAGATATGAATGTAGGGGAATGCGCGCTCCAACTCTGAGTCATCATACGGATTGCGTAGGATTGTAGATTGGATGCGGATTGCGGACTGGATTGATCACAAGAAAAAAATCCACTGCGCGCTTCCGCTGTACTTCCGCGGCGTTCCGCGGCCTCTCTCTCTCGGTCTCTCCTCCCAACTTCCTCCGCGGCTTGCACCGGCTGCCACCTCTTGGACTGCATCAGAAGCTGTATATTGGTTTTCGCTGTTTGGCCGAGCTGTCGAGTACGTCAAGTCTATGAGCCACGTGCTGCTGTCCTTTTAAAATTTGTTCACAGCTCAATGTATAAGTTGTCAAGTATTTTGGTGGCAGCGTGAGTACCCGAACTTTCGTCCGTTTCTTCGGCCCGCTCGATCGCACTGTCGTAGACTTCTTTTCTGGGGCACTGGTGCCTTTCAGAGAGGCCGGAACACGTGTAACGTTTTTAGGCTTATTGAGGACTGTAAAATGCGTAGTAAATTGTTTACGCGAAGTTTGACAGCTTCGGCATCGTGAAGGTGGGGTTATTGTGCACTTCCTCTGGTTTTAGGCGTGCTCATATCGAGCCGTGTAAAGTAATTACACGGAGAACATGTTTACACGTGTAGCCGGTTTGCCCTCCCTGCATGCCATATTGTTGGCTCCGAGAGTGCAAGCCTGGCTCTTTCCCTTGTCTCCTGTTTTGGATCGGTGTCGTCGCGGCTCGTCGTCGCGCAAATGCATGTTGGATAATTCGGGCGCTCGAAACCGATTCATTGACTCCTTCGAAAGGGTGTCGTGCGGTGTGCCGCCTACCACGCCGCCGATTGATTTCAGGCGGATGCTGGTCCCGCGGTATGGCCCACATGTGCGCATGTACTGGGTCGGAGATATCAACCGATCTAACAACTGTACTCTCGAGTACTAATAGCGGAGGTGCCTCACCACTTTGACTTCGAATAAATTTTATTAAATGGATCACTTTATCGCGTTGCGGCTGTTAAGCCGCGTACCACCATGTGTACCCGCGTGTTGCGTGCACTTATTGTTTGTTCTAACCTGTATCCAGCTATAGATGGAAACACAAACTGCCTCTTAAAATTAATGTTGGTGCGTTTCATCTGCAAATCGTCATGATTTCGTACACTTCGCTGCTTGCACGTGATGTTATTTTACGAGGCTGGCTGGTTATTCTCGTGTATTGCTTTAAAGTGCAAACTTTACTCTGTGTAAATAATGCGGGAGATTGTACCGTTTTTATCCGTAAAGCCCTCGGCATGGCAGGTAAAAGAAATTCACTCGCTTCACCCTTAAGGAGGGAGAATTTTGGTGGGAGCCAAGAAACTCAATAACAACTAATATTCCTTTTTTTTCTTTTTTCCCCCCTTCTTTCAGAGGCTGACACTCCATGTATTCGATGGAAATTAACAACCTCTTGAAGTGCACCAGCATGGAGCAGATGTACTTTGACCTGCTGTCGGGACCCCTCCTCGAAGACGATGACGAGGAGCTTTTCGGCAGCCTGCTGGAGGGTGACCTGCCCTTTGACCTCCTCAGTGCCGTGGAGGACATGGACACGGAGATGGTACTTGGTACAGAGGGACTTCCGGAAATGGATTCTGCGGAGGAGGAAGTGGACGTGGTCTCTATTGACGACGACAAAACCAGTGTGGCCAGTGGGCTGCCGCCTTCACAAGAAACGGAGACGGAGCAGCCTTCTACCCCCAAGACGCCCAAGAAACTTCCAGAGGATGCACCCGTGGGTGAGTGCTTCGCAGTGGTGGTTGGGTGTAAAATAACTAAAAAATAGCACTAGAGAAAAGACAATTTTTTTTTTTTGTTGTTGTTACTTATTTTTTATTGGTGGAGGGGGTCACATGCTCAAAATCACTCCAAATCTCTGCGGGGAAGTGGCCTCTCAGTGTGCCGAGTTTTGGGTGGAACCTATTTTTCGCTTTACATTTGCGAAATATGGAAGCCTGATGAGCAGAAAGCATCTTGAACCTATGAACATTATCTGTGCCAGTTAGATAATGTGTAATGGCATTATTTTTATAACGTTTGCACCATTTTAAAGAGACAAGCAAACAACGACTAATCTGTGCATAGCGTGCACTTCAGAGGGAACGGGTGCACTTGAGCGCAAAAATATGAACCAAGGTTGTGCGCTGCGCACCACTGGATCTCCTGCACGGGTGACGGTCGCTTCCTGCAATAAAATTGCAAAATTGTTGTGTGTATGTTTATACAGCCGGAAGCTAGTCTGCCTCAGTGGGCGTTTGGTGTCTCAGCTGTAGATGAGCAATTTAGCCAGTGCGGTACGACCGCTAGTCTGGGGTCCTTAACGTGCACCACGCAGTAGTGATGCACGACCACACGTTGGTGCGATGCTCATCCAGATAGAAACAGGCAGGGGTGGGGATTGGACCCAGGATCTTGGGGTTCTGCAGCACGAGCTTTTGCACCACATGCTCCGAGCTGGTGTGCGCTAGCCCACTCGGCCACCGATCCCCCGCTCCCTGCAATACCTAGATCAAAACTGAGAGACTTGCAATACTCTGCTCCACAAGTGGTGCATTCAGTTACTCAGGTACTGTCTCCGAGAGACAATAATCACGAACGGTAAGACGATGACGGCGGTTGCGACGTGGGAGACGGCGGTAATGGAGGGGCCACGGCGGGGCAGCCGTACTGCTCCCAAGAAGCGCTCTGCGCAGGCGCGTTATGCCATTTGCATGGGCACCGTCGATGAGTGCCAAGAGGAAACGTTGCTGACGTCACTCGTTATGCTTGCCCGGAGAAGTCAAAACAAGCAAAAGCGGGCAATGGTGATGACGTTTAGCTCAATGTTGTCTACGCCCAAGCCGTAGCCTTGACTGCGCTGTTGGTTGCGCCTCAATACGCCCGCTCGAGTCAGCCCATTTTGGCAACTTGGCGAGTTTCAAAGTTTGCCGGACTGTTTAAGAAACATTTAGACAGAACTACATTGTAATACCTGACGTGTGGTCTTCCTAGGTAATACTGAAAAAAACTGTTTTTGTTTTGTTTTTTTCTTCAAAAACGATAATGAAGCGGAGTTGCCTTTTAATGTTGATAATTATATCACTTTCTCCTCAACCGGATTTTCCCGAATCAATCCTACCAAATCTATCCAGCATTACAGATTTAAACACAATTTTTTCAAATATTCATTTCTTCCTCGGGCAATACAAGAATGGAATTCGCCAGATAATGAAGTAGCAGCACTTCATTCAATTGAGAAATTTACTAATGCTAATAGCGACATTTTTAATTAAAGTACTTTTGTGTGCATGTTCCTTTTTCTGTATATTTATTGAAATTCTCCTGTGGCATCTCTTTTTTCTTTTTTTTTTTGTATATTTGAACATTGTATGTCACACCAGTTCTGGCTATCAATAGAGAGCTGCAGTATTCTTAAAATAAAAAAGACTTTAAGCCTTTACACTGGTGAAGAAGGAAGAGCGACAGAGCTGTAGCTTCTGTTCTCTGTGGTGGTTTCCAGGTGAGCGATCTGCTCTTCTTTCTCAGGAGAATCTGTAGCGCTCGACGCAGTGGAACTTTAGGTGATAGCAGCCTCGCGGCGGTTGCGGGACCATTTGCGCTGCTGCGCACATCGCCGCTTGTTCCGTTCCCGCTCTTCCTCCGAAGAAATGTTGCCTGGAAAGGTTGCTGCCATCTATGAGCGACGGCGGCAAGCAAACAATCGGGAGACACAACACTCTGGACAGCTACCGCCATCTATGAGCGACGGCGGCAACCAGTGTTGTGTTCACCACGGGTGTCGACATTTGTTTGGTACCGGACATGATCCTGGGGAAAGTAGCCCTTAAAGGGATGGTGAACCGAAATTTGGATTTCAGAAAAACAATGCAGGAGATGTAGGCGGGACGCTACAATCCCTACAACACTACTCGTAAGGCGATATCTCGAATGGACGGCCGTATTTCGAGAAAAAAGAGGTCGAGATTGAACAAGGCCGACGAGGCGCGTGACGTCAAGATACCTAGTTTCCTCCTCTCTTCGCTTCGCTCCCTCAAGGCGGCGAACCGGCGGAGACGCTTGGCCGTTCCCTCTCCATCTCGGAGAAACATGACGTCAACAAACCTGTCAAATGCGCCTCCTTTTCTTGAAATATACTGTCATCTGTTTGAGATATCGCTGTATGAGTGATGGTTTGGTGTTTGTAGCATCCCGTTGCACGCTTTGCCGCGTGTTTTGTGGAATCCAGATTTCGGTTCAGCATCCCTTTAAAGAGACACTGAACCTAAAAAAAATTAATTTTTTTGTACCTAATTAGGACAGGCATGTCTCAAAACTAATGTTCATTGAAAGAAAAATAATTTTTGCCCATTATTTATCCTACAATGCAAATTTTTTTATTTGCGGAGCGAAACTGAAATTGTACCCCTCTGGGGCCAGTGGGATGATGATGATAGCTTTTGTAACCCGGGAGTGTGCTTTCCGAAAAGGGGGATTGGCCAGCTAACTCGGACGGCTCACTTGAGGGTTACAAAAGCTATCATCATCATCCCATAGGGGTACAATTTCGGTTTCGCCGGCACATCGAAAAATTCGCATTATAACTTAAATATTGGGCAAAAATTATTTTTCTTTCGACAGAACATTAGTTTTGAGACATGCCTGTCCTAATTAGGTATTAAAAATTTGGGGTTCAGTGTCCCTTTAACAGCTCCGCTGTAATAAAAATAAATTAAAAGAAGTGCAGACAAAACTTTTTTTTAATAGCACATGTGCAATGCTGTACAAGGTTCATCATATTTGACATTAGGAGTGGGGTATGGTGCTGCGTATAAAACATTGCACACCCCTTCTGGGGAAAGCATTGAATGGTGTGAAACTATTTAACTGAGCCATCCTCTGCGATTTGGAAGAGGCCAGAAAAATATGAACAATGTGTAAGCAAAACTACTAAGTAGGTTGTAGTTTTTTCCCTTTAAAAGTGCGTGAAAAAATGAACTTCAAGAATTCTCGTAGCAATTTATTTTTTTTTTTTTTTTATGATTTTCAGCAAGCTTTTATCTCTAGTATGCTTTTATTTTGCAAATTCAGCAGTGAGTTATTTTTGTACTTAAATAGTCAATTATTTTCACCTTGCAGAGTCTAATATGGCGTCAATGTCTCCGCATTCAATGTATGGCTTTTCGAGACAAACATTGGCTTGCACTTCCTAGAACGTCCCATACACATAAAGGAAAACCCGGAACAGCACGAGTTTACAAATTGTTTTTTTTTTCTCTCAGTTTCAAGTTCACTACTGGACCGCATGAAGGCAGCCTCCACCAAGAAGAAAGGGCCGATCCTGATCCAGCCTCCCGATCGCGGCCGTCCTGTTAGCAAGAGCGACGCCATGGTCCAGGCGTCGTGCCCCTGCCGCAACTCCGGACCACGACTACTGCACCGGATCGACGACAGACAGGGGCGACCGCAAGGCACAAGACGCCGACCAGGAGCAAGCAAACAAAAAGGAGCGTACTGTTCAGTGGCCAGCATCGCGCTCGCCCTCGCCGCCCAAGCGGTGTCGCTCCCCGCACAGGCGGAGCGTGTCTCGCCTTTCAATGCGCTCGTCTTGGAGCCGAGGCTCGCGCTCGTCGTCGCCTACGTCAAGGAGTTCCTCGTGTGGATCGTCGGACGGCTCAGTGCGCCGGTGCTCCAGGCCGCGTCGGAAGTCGAGGGACTCTAGGGACTCTAGGGATTCGAGGAATTCGAGGAGGCCCCATCGGCGGCACAGGGAGCCACGGAGGATGCTGCCATCGCCACCGCGGAGAAGGGCCCCGACGGACAGAAGGTGGGTGCTCTCGGCGTGTCTGCGTTTAAGGGTGCTTTCGAGAAGAGCGGGCATTTTCCTTTTGCTTTTGAAGTCGCCGGGGTAGGGTGCAAGGAAGGAGGGGTTTCGCTGCGCCTTGGCAAACCGGGTGTCGGTGCAGCGGACCAATCTCTTCTCGTTCTGAGGCTTGCATCCGGTTTCCGAGATAAGTGGGAATCTGTGCAGATTGCATTCCCTTTTTTTTTTTTTTAAGTAGGTATGCAGGCAAGTTATTTGCATCTTTGTAGGTCAGATTCCTGCGAAAAGTGTTCATTGCACACAGAAGAGGTTAATGTTGTATGAGTTTGCCAAACGGCCCATTTGGGAACATTATATCATGTTTGTTCTAATGTTCTAATCAGCTTAAAGAGGCACTGGCACGTCAAAATTTTTTTTTTTTTTTTATTATGCGAAACGATTGAAACGATGCTTGGACATTACCCTCAAAATTCGAAACTTGGAAATTCAGTATTTGTGAAGTAAAAAAATAATTTCCTAATGCCGAATTTGAAGTTCCCGCACGATTCGCGCCAGTGGAGTGACGTCAGATATTGAGGGGTTCTGCGAGTCGAGTTTCTTTCGCGCCTCCCCTCCGAAGCGTGTCTCCGCGACCCGAAGCGAGGAGGTGAAGAGCGGGAGAGGAGGGCGCCGGCATACCGGGAAACCGGCTTCGTGCGTGCGTGCTTCGAGGCTCGAGCAGACGACGCTGCCTCGGCCGAGTCAACCGAAACTACGAGACACAGACACCAAACCCAGTTATTTTGACCGTTGACCATTTCTTTTTTGAGGTCTGAGAGTTTGTCGGGCACCTAAAAGAGACCACTTTGTCCGACTCACCGATCACCCTCTGCTATTTGCGTCGAGCGCTGCCATGTTTTCTGAGGGAGAAACAAATCCAGGAGACGACATCACAACGGACTCCAATTTTTGGTATTTCAAAAAGAAGGGCCGTAGTGCGTTTGCAATTGTGTTAAAAACATGTTTTATGATTGCAATTATTAAATTTTATAGAAATGTCAGCCTACAAAGCTTCTAAATTTCATGATTTTTGTTGTCAGAAATTAAAAGAAGCGAGGAGGTGAGGAGCGGGAGAGAAAAACGGCAAAAATAAAAAGGCTCGCGCACGCATGAGAAAGCTTTTTCTTTTTTGCGATGCAGTATTTTTTTGCGTGTCTATGACTATAACTTGCATCGTTTTAGACCAAAAAAAATATGACCTTTGGGGTGTCAGTGCCCCTTTAATTTTCAATTCTGGGTTAAATTAACTTTTTAATGACTAAGTTTGAATGTATGGTTTCAATTACAAACTTTCTGGCCATCATAGAGAAGCAACTAAATCAACTAATTTCAGAAAGATATAAGGTAGATACAGCACTGTACGGCATTCCGAAAAAAAAACTTGCAATTTGGACGCAATTCCTAGTTTTTGGTTTCCTATTCGCGTCTCCAGCTCGTTGCTCGCCCTCCCACGGCGGAAATGGGAAGCGCTCTAGGGAGGGTCCTCCAATTCTCCTGCTCAGTGGGCACGGCAAACCTGCTCGCGAAATGTCATTTACGAATGACATTTCGCGGTTTCGACGGCTCTCTGTGTACTGTTAGTTTCGAACTCGCTTAACTGGGGAGACGACAACTGTTGCTGATTTAAGGCCCGCACTAGTTCCGAATTGCGGCAGTGACGTGGCGCGTCATCTCAGCTTGCAAATGTCGGAAAGGGCCCGTCTTCCAAGATATCTAGGGAACCACTCCTCCCCATAGGGACAGGCTGCACTGTGTATACACGTTTGCATGTCTCGTCTCAGGGCACCGCCATCTTGCTCTGTGGGGTGCGCTCTTGGGTGCGGCCATAATCCGATTACGACGCCTTAGCAAGGCTTCGTAATCGGATTATAATGCGTCCAAGCGCACCCCAGCCGAGCAAGAGGGCAGCGCCCTGAAGCCGGACTTGCAAACGTGTATATAATGGGAATGAGTAAAGATTGACAAGTGCAGCCGTAGTAATATTGTGAACGAAAGAGGGGAGAAGGTGATTATTGAATTTATTGCATTAAAGTTGGGGAAAGGGAAAGAGAGCTGGCCCTTTCCCTAACTTTAATATACATGGTGTTTTTTTTAAGCTTAACAGAATTCGTTTTTTAAAAACCATGAAAGCTAGATTAATGCGGTCTGCTCAGGTGAGTTATACGGCCAGGGGGACATAGTATAGGAGGCTAATCGTAACGATCAGTCTGCTAATTACTTAAAATTCGTTAATGAACTTTTTAATTAATGAAAATAGACATATAGTTCCAATTAGAAACTTGCTCAGCATCATCGAAAACCACTAAATCAGTATTTTTTCAGAAAGACTTTGAGCGCGTGAGAAGCGTAGTAGTGCACTACAGTTAGCACTCGTGGAGCACGTACAAAGCTAGCGGTTGCGATAAGGCGCCCGCGCAATTTTTCCGTCTCTCATCTAGCCCCAGCCTTGTAAAGGGGGAAATTAGTAATACTGCAGGAGGAGCAGGACCTCTTTTTTATTCCAGTTCTTGAGGTGAAAATGAGTATAGTTAGCTCACTACCCTCTTAATGTGTTCACTTCAAGGCTCTCTTATGTAAATAAATGAATAATTAATGGGTGCATCGGCAAAATTATGATAGTCATTGATTTGGCTTCACAATTGGTTCAGCGCATTAAGAGGCGACACCTAAACCCAAGTTACAAGTCACAATAATTATTTTTGCGAAGTTGTTGAAGTTTTTAATTTAGGCTGAGAGGCGCTCTACTTGCAACTCTGAAAACACTATGCTAAATATGGTGGGCAGTACAGCTTGTTTTGACGGTTTACAAGAAGGTTGGTGATGTGAAGTTAATGCCAAAGAATCTCACACCAGCAAAACGAGTTTGCAAAATGCTACTGCATTGTTTAGAGCACCTGCAAGACTTGCAAGTTGTACAACATATGACGTCACCTCCACTGGCGAGTGCTGGAAAATTGGACTGTTTGTGTTGACATGACCTACATTTGCTGTTTTCTCAATAGCTATTTTAAATTTAGAGAGAATAAATAGCATACTGGGAAGAGTAAAGCTTGAGTATTCTGTAGATGTGTTTAGTTTGGATGGCTCAAAAAACCGCCAGAGCTCCTCTTTAAATATCATCATGCTAATTAGAGTCCCAGGTGCATAGAAGTGGCCCCAGCAGGAGGAGGATATTTGGGTGGGGGTGGGCAAGCAGCTGTGCTATGGCTAC
The DNA here is from genome assembly GCA_037355805.1 of Ixodes ricinus. NCBI lineage: Eukaryota > Metazoa > Arthropoda > Arachnida > Ixodida > Ixodidae > Ixodes > Ixodes ricinus. Next base: position 115,429 of record JAZHYW010017825.1, read on the forward strand.
CCCCTTTTCCCCTGCTCTCTTAAAAGGACACTGACACCCCCCAAAAAAATTTTTCAGTTTTTGCCAGGCGCTTTTTAATGGTGTCGGAGGACTACCTAATTAATATTTTGCAACAGAGTAGCGTATGTTTTTAATAAAGCCAAAAGACTCAACTGCTCGAAACCGAAACCCGCGCACGGAGGTCGGGGGAGTGAAGAGGAGAGAGTGGCAAAAATCACCCAACCGTGCGCTTTTTTTTTTTTTTTTTTCTCCCTTTGCGTAGCAGACGACATGCAGCGTAGCGGGAACTGTGTGCCGTGCGATTATTTTGCAGTTATGTTTGTTGCGCTTGCTGTTCTGTACTCCAAGATAAGTTGTTTTGTACATTGAGGAGTTGGAGATGAGTAGTGAGTGCCCGTGGTTAATTTCCATGATTGGCTCCGAAAAGAATACACCCAAGATGTTGCATGAAGAGCTGGCTCACATGTCCTGCGTCCGAAAAAAAGTGGCATTGTGCGACAGAGTTTCCGAAAGATCAACGGGATCGGGACCAATGGCTGGCTGCAATTCCTGTAGAACATTTACGGGCACCTCGGAAAGCGGACGCTACATGATTTATATGCTCCTTGCATTTTGTGGAAAGTGATTACATTGAGTTCGCAGGTGTCAAAAAGGAAATCCCATCCCATTTAATTCAGCGACGTTTCGTCTACAACATTTGTTATTTTTTGTTTGTTTCTTCAGTGATAATTGTTAAAAAAAAATGTAAACATCAAAAATGTTTATAAAAAAAAAAAGAGAAACGCCATCACTAGGGATTGAACCCGGTCCTGCCGCGTGTGAAGCGGACGTCGTTCCCACTGAGCTACTGTGAGATCTCGTTACTAAGGGATCATCTTTCCTTAGTAATAATTCAGCCGGTAAACTGTAAGTTGGAAAGTTTGCTGCCGATTTTCCTCCAGCAAAAGCACTCCCACCACGCATTGCCGACATTCGCACCTAGTAAAGAAATCGTGCGCGTGCATATTCAACTCGAAGTAGACACGTCGTGCTTCAAGTTTGCGCGAGCGATGTCTTCAGCCACGAGAAGGGGAGCGTCGGCTCGGCGGCGTCTTCGTGCAAATCGGCTTGGTGGTCGGGCGTGTTGTACGGGATGAATACCAATTCTTTTGATCAGTCCCAAATTTCTCTTTTAAAGGCAGACAGAATTCTCCCGGTACCGCGAACGACAGTTCTGAAGTAGAGGTCCCACGCCCGTCGTCCGCTGCCATCGCCGTCCCTGCGAGCCCCACGATACGCGAAACGACGCACGCACAGAATGCTTCCGGTTCTCTATGGAACTTTTTTTCAATCAACGTATTTGCAGCTTTTTAGAAGCCACAAAAAATGGGTTCCATATTTTTTCTATTGTTAATATTGAGTGTGTGCCTTCAGTGACCAACGACTTCCATTAAATTTGGTGGTCGCATCGATACCTTAGAAAACAGCCCGGGACCACGGAAAAGAGAGTGAGCGAGACTCGAACCGGCCAGTTCTTGATCGGCGGTTTTCGGGCGGAAAGACACTGAATTTCGAGTCACAAATTGTGTTCTGGGTAGTAGGGCTCTCATATGTCCTGTACAACTAAAAACCTCGGCGAGCATAAACACCCTGTCAGTGTCCCTTTAAAAAGGCACTGACACCCCAAAGGTTTTTTTTTTTTTTATTGTCTAAAATGATGCAAGTTGTAGTCATAAACAGGCAAAAAAAAAATACCACAATGCAAAAACGTTTTTTCATGTGCGCACGCGCCTTTTAATTTTTGGCTCCCTTCTCTCCCGCTTCTCACCTACTTGCTTCTTTTGATTTGCAACATCAAATATCATGAAATTTAGAAGCTTCGTAGGCGACATTTCTGTAGCATTTAATAACTGCAATCGTAAAACATGCTTTTTAACGCAATTGTGAACGCACTACGGCCCTTCTTTTTGAAATACCGGAAATAGGAGTCGAGTGTGATGTGGCCTGGATTTTTATCCTCCCTCGGAAGACATGGCGGCGCTCGACGCATGTAGCAGAGGATGATCGGGGAATCGGACGACGGGTCTTTTTAGGTGCCTGGCGACCTCTCAGACTTCGAAAAGGAAATCGTCAAATCGTCAAAACAAGTGGGCTTGGTGTCTGTGTATCGTAGTTTCGGTTGCGACTGTTGGGGCAGCCTTTCACGCAGAACCGGCAAGACGTGACCCCTCGCGTCGCTCACAAAGGTCCACTGCGCATTCTCTTCTACCTCAAACCGTTTCAAAGATTTGAGTTCGCTGAAAGGGCCCTAAAAGAACTTCAAATTTGAAAGTTAAGCGTCGTCTGCTCGCAGCGATAGGCAGCCGGGCATGCACGGAGGAAACTGGTTGTTCCCGGTACGCTGGCGAACGCGGCAGCAATGGCAGTTGGGAGCGGAGGCGTGAAAGAAACTCTACTCACAGGATGGCTCAATATTTGACGTCACGGCACTGGCGCGAATCGCACTAGAATATCAAATTTGGCATTTGGAAATTGTTTTTTTACTTCACAAATACTGAATACCGAAGTTTCGAATTTTGAGGGTAATGTCCAAGCATCGTTTTCAATAGTTTCGGATATTTAAAAAAATGATCTTGACGTGTCGGTGCCCCTTTAAGCATCACAGGTGCTGCAGGGGCGAGCCAGAGCATACCACTCATAAGTTGTTGTACGCTTCCTGTGCCCCCTTGAGATATTTGCAAAAAGCCATTGAGGCGAGCCATTGAGATATTTGCAAAAAGATCTACTGGTTCCGTTGTATAGATGTTTGTGGCGACCTGCATCTGCATAATTTGAACTCCTCGGGCTCGAGTTTTCCGCAGTAGATGGTACCAGTGAGCCTATTCTAGTTCTAAGTGGGGTGGTTAAACTCTGTTAATCTGCCAAGTTGATTGCAGCTTACATATGTAAAGCAAAGGAGTCTGGTGAGAGTGGAGATAACACCTCATTATGTTTTAAATTCTCTGCCTACAGGAAGAAAGGAGGGTCATCTATGTCGGCAATATCCCTGAAGGAACCACGCGTACGGACCTGCGCCAGAGGTTTGCACAGTTTGGCAATATCGAAGAAGTCAGCGTGCACTTCAGAGATCGTGGGTAAGTGGGACTGCCTGCACCTTCTCCCCACTATTGTCAGGATTGATGCTCATTGACCTCTTTTATTTCTTTCAGGGACAACTACGGTTTTGTAACATTTATGCAGAGCAGAGACGCATACGAGGCTGTAGAACGTAAGTCTTGAGTTGCCCTTAAGTGGTGGGGGGAGTCTGGCAATGTGATGCCCGATTTGCAGATGGGAACGACGACCCCAAGCTTCCACGCTTTGACCTCTGCTTTGGCGGCCGGCGCCAGTTTTGCCGGACGAATTGGGCTGACCTCGGTGAGTGACGTTGTATGGAACTTTCTCTTCTGATGGAACAAAGTAATGTATTGCATTGTGATAATGGGAATGGCGTTAATTTATTCTTGATATATAGAGGTAAATGTTAAAAATAAACATTGTAGGCATCTTTTTCAATGTTTAACCCATTCGGGTTGGTACTGATTCTGAGAGTGGTAACCTTACCAATTGCAAGGTATCATTCGTCTTTTTGTTCAGTTTTATTCCTCCTAGATGGAGTTTTGGCACAATTTTATATAGTTGTGCTTGAATGTAGCATCATAGTAGCAATACATTACATTCTTGGGAACTGTTATGTTGATGTGTTTCTTTTGAACCACTGCAACTTGTAATGGGAACTCGTTCTAAAAGACAAACAGGACGGAAGAGCTGGTTTTTGTTCCTGCTCTTCTAAACCCGTCTAGCTTTGTTTTCCTGCTATATTGTTTTGCATGTGTGTTTGTTTTGTTTTGCCCTGGGCACACTTTTGTTGTTCTTTCAGACTCTCAGTACGAGAGGTACTACTACATCCAGCGGCAGCCACGGGTCGACAACATAGACTTTGATAGCTTGCTTCAAGCGGCCAAGACTCAAGCTCGGAGTCATCGGTACTGACATCGGTGGAACTTATGCTCTTCTATGTTTCACCATGACCTCCCTCGTGTGTGCTTGGTCACTGCGCAGTGTGCGCTGGCACATCTTGACTTGTTTTTTCAAGTTGAGGTGCGGTGGAGTCATAGGTGTTTATTTAAGTTGTATAGTACTATTCAAAGGGCAAGGAACATGTACATAGTTGGGTCTTTTGTGGCAGTTTGGGTGGCGCTTGCATTGAATGTTGTGGGCAGGGTGCAAATGGGGCCTGTGTGTTTGTTTATGCTGGACAAGGTAATCATCCCCTTTCTTTTATTTTATTTTGTTTACATCCCACTGTTTTTGTTGTGCTGACGAAACTTTTTTTTTAAATTCTATTTTGGTTTTGAATTGAGATGCAATTTATCTGGGATTTTCCCACCCATGTTTTCTAATTGTGTACTGTGCTGTTTTGTACATAGCCATGTAATATAGTGCATCGCTGGTCTGTAAACAGCACTTGACATAATGACTCGCCATGGTGCCACGTTTTTTGTGCCACATCTAGGTTTTTATTTTCTTACGGACAATTGTTAGATCTACACTTTTTGGAGGGTGCTTATGCATCTATTTTTGTGCTAGGACTTTGCTGTCAATTTACTATACTATTTCTTGCGAATTGATGACAAGGGCTTTTGATCTACTTCGCATCCCTTGATGTGTGCCGGTAATAGTAACCAGTAAAAACCTGTGTTTCACAGTTGCGTAAAATGGGTCAGCCACAGCTCTTTGTGGCTATTGTATCAGTGCCTGTGTGAGATGTAAATTCGTATTCCATTATTGATCAGTTCTTCATTTTTGTCACTTATATATATATATATATATTGGTATACAGAATTTGATGCCTTGCTCCCATTTAAAGGGATGAGCATCAGCATCATAAAAATTAACATCAATTTTGAATAAAGTGTCAAAATCTGGGATGCTCAAGACTGTCTGGCTGATGTTTCTCATGCATGCTTAGTTCACACTCTGCTGACTGAAGAACATGGCAAAAGAAACTAAGCATGCATTTGATTTCCAAACATTTGTTTGTTTTCCGTCTGACTATAGTCACTGGCGGCTTTAGTCTTATGATGGTATGCTTGTTTTGTGATTTTTTTCTTCGGCATTTTTGCTGGGTAATGTCACAGTCACGTTGGCTGTGGCTCTATAATAGGGTTATCAGACTTGCCTCGCCTATTTCTTAAGCAGTTCGACTATAGTTTGGGTGTTCTGGTCACCAGTGGTGCCACCTTTTCTGCATTTGCCATCAACCAGAGTCGAGAGTATTTGGAACGTGGAGGTAGGAAGCTTCTGGAGGCAACATGATGCCACCAGAGGTGGAGCCAGAAGTGTAGAGTGGCACGCCTCCCAACAATGACCAAACCCACAGCTGTTTTGGTCACCCTCAGTGGCACCCGAGGGTGACCAAAACAGCTGTGGTTTGATCATCGCTGGGGCCTTGAACCCCTCCACACTTTGGCTTCACCTCTGGTGGTGTTAACTTATGTCACCTCTAAAAGCTTCCTAACTCCATGATTTGGAAGACCACTTTTAAGGGTACCTGGAGATCTAAAATCGAAGGAACCCTGTTCAGCAACCAGCCAATGTGCTAATGGACAATGTTTCCAGCTTTGTGGTTTGAGCGTATATGTACTTGCCCTTGGGCGGCTTCAGGTGCGCTTCATTTGCTCTCGAGCCATGTATTTGGAAAATGTTTGCTTCATTCTGGCACCAAAACACTCGAGTCGCACCGAGTAGACAATCAAAGTGACGTTTGACAATTAGCGCATATCTAGCTGCTATTTACGATTGCCGACGGAACACAACATGAACAAAGTTGCTTTGCATTAAAGCCTCCAATTTGCACCAATCTGCTCAACTATTTTCTTATTTCGACGCGTGTTTAGCAGAATAGGGATCATGAAATTGGCTATCATTTTTTATGTGCAGCATGGGTCAACATGTGGAGTGTGTCCACTGTTGGCATTTCTAGTGCACTTGTTGAAGAAAGTGAGTCGCTTGCTTATTTTTATTGAGGTGCTGCTCCATTCCAATGTTGTTGCTTTTTTTTTTTTGCTTTTTTTTGTTTTACCAACAAAAGAAGCGTGTGCCTAGTTGTAACTAAAACAGCAGTCTTTCAGAAACAGATGTTGCCATAAATAGGCAGGGTTTTGCACTGATCAACAAATTGTTAAGTGTTTAATTAGTTGGTTCTAATGCGAGGGCTGACAGTAAATATATTGCTGAATTATATCATTTAAGGACAACTGTGGGGATTTGCAAAGCCTTCACGATGCAGACTGTTTTAGGGAGATTGTTTTTCTTGAATTTTCAAATGCCATGGGCCGATAAGCAAGCAATGGGAGGACAAAAAATGTATGCACCTTTTTGCGAACTTAAATTTGCCAGCTACAGAATAAATACTGTAAGAGTATCACTCTAAAAAAAAACCGTGCGTCTACTTTCCCGCACAACACTCGGAGAGCCAATCACCGCAACTTACAAAGGCAGCCCAGCGAATGGCGACGCCGCAACATGTTTAGACCAAAAACGCACAGTCTGAGTTCTTAAGCAATGCAAGCGTGACATTTTGCATTGCTTAATGCCACAACTCAGACTTAAAGTCACTGGATCTGGGAAAGTAGCGCCATTGCGTTCTCACCTGCTAGCTGGACACAAACAAATACGAACATACAGACGACAAAACCTCTCAAGGTGACTGGCTCATCACTGTCGGTTGCCATGGTAACCGCCATTTTGGACCCTTTCAAAGCTTCGAAAGGGTCGTCAAAACCAGTCTCACCAAGCTCGCCCTATTGGAAAAACCAGTTCAAACTGGTACCAGTTTCAAACTTGGTTATTGCTCCAGTTTGACCAGTTTCATAATGGTTGAACTGGTCACACTGGTTGACTGGTCATGGCGGTTGAACTGGTCATACTGGTTGACTGGTCATGATGGTTGAACTGGTCATAGTGGTTGAACTGGTCACACTGGTTCGACAAAAATATTTTCATTTCATGCCACCACTGTGCTTTGAAATCTTTATTATACACAAATGCAGGCACAATACACTATACTACAAGCATCAGCTGAACATACATTGAGCGCATACACATACACGGCACATACAAACATCAATACAACAGCACACTAACCTGATCACTACTACCCCGCTCTGCGTTTCCGTCTTTTATACTGGTCGTTTTGAACGTATGGAATTGCTCGGTGACCACCTAAGCAATAAAAAATATTCCCAGCGTGTTGATTTTTTTCAGCAATGTCATACCTCTGAGAGTGTTTTAAATGGCTCAGGGATTAATCTCTTAGTAAAAAGTAAATGCTCGATCATGCCGTAATTATTTGAAAGCCAATAAATCGAAGTGAGAAAGAGGGGTCAAACTGGTAACCAGTTTGGTCAATCTGGTTACCTGTTCGGCCAATCTGGTGACCAGTCCGGCCAATCTGGTTACCAGTTAGGTCAATATGGTGAGCAGTCAGGCCAATCTGGTGACCAGTTAGATCAATATGGTTACCAGTTAGACCAGTCTGGCTACCAGTTTGATTTCCTGTTAGACCAGTATGACCAGTCCAAATACCAGTCTGACCATTTAGATTTTCAAACTGGTCTTTCCAATAGGGCGCTATGGAGCATCATCGTACTGAAAGCATTCCCCAGCCAATTTGAGTGTCTGGCATTGTGCATGCAATAAACTTATTACTCGTGCTTATTTCCCAGATGTCTTACAATTATGTTTCTCTTGTGTGTTTCAAGGCAGTAAAATTGTTTTTAAATGCCCCCAAGCACCGACGCCACGTGTGATGCCGTACATCTTTGTGCCGCCATCATACAACGTCAGCGCTTGGAGGCATTGAAAAATAATTTTACTGTCTTGAAACACCCAAGAAGAGCAACATAATTGTAAGAGATCTGGGGAAATAAGCATGAGTAATAAGTTTATTGCATGCACAGTGCCAAAGACGCTCACATTGGCTGGGGAACGCTTTCAGTATGATGATGCTCCATAGCAAGCTTGGTGCGACTGGTTTTGACGACCCTTTCGAAGCTTTGAAAGTGTCCAAAATGGCGATTACCATGGCAACCGACAGCGACAAGCCAATCACCTTGAGAAGTTTTGTCGTCTTTATGTTCGTATTTGTGTCCGGCTAGCAGGTGGGAAGGCAATGGCACTACTTTCCCAGAGAGGGTGACTTTACTCAGACTGCGTTTTTTTGGTCTAAACATATGTTTCGGCATCGTCATACGCTGAGCTGCCTCCGTGAGTTGTGGTGATTGGCTCTCCGAGTGTTGTGCTGGTAAGTAGAGGCACGGGCTTTTTTAGAGTGTAGTTGAAAAATATGATATTGTCATGTAATACTTTTCTGGATTGAAATATGAAATGGTAGACATTAAAAAACTGCAGTGTTTTTGCCGATCCCACTTTCGGCAGTAGCAACATGGAAAACAATGACGCCGATTATTTTCCCGCATGACTCTAGGTTACATATTTAGCTTTTAGACAATTTTTTCCACATTTTAATGCAAAAGATTTGCAGTTGAATTTAACAATATTGACATCCTGACGAACTCGCCATTGATGAAATTCTTGATGAGTTTGGCAGCAGTGTAGATATTGCCCGTGGCAACCTCATGGGGCCACTTTTTACCGAATACTTGGTAGGTTAATCAATTTTACACCAAGAGAGTACTTTAGCTGACATTTGGTAAGGTGGGACGCGGTGTAGATTGGATAAAGAAAGCGTATACTAAAGGTAAGATTACATGACGCAAAGTGGTAAAAAAAAAACTACACGTTGATAGAATATGTCAACTACAGGATATATTCATGCTGTACACCTGTGAACTAGGAAATGGGGGGGGGGGGGGAGACTCGATTTGAAACCCTCTGTGCGCAGTGATTGAAGCATTGTGCGAAATTGTGCCATGAACAATAGTCTGCTACATCTTGCGCCATAAAATGCCATTTTTGCTAAAAACTTCACCAAACCTGCACCGAGATGGGCAGAGCAAAAATATTTTATTGTTGGTCGACTCTTCGGATAAAATGAAAACCCATTGGAATCTATATTGAGATCCCATCGCATCCCGAAAATTAGAACCCGCGAATTATTCCAAAACTTCAGCTTTAAATTATAAAGCAAAATATTAAACCCGCGAAAAAAAAATCGTTTAAGAACGAAGTGGATGCTCCTCCCACCCCTTTCCACTTTACCGGAGCGAACGGTGGAGAGAAGGCGACCTCCTCTCCACCGTTCGTTCCGCTGAAGTGGAAAGGGGTGGAAAGCTTCCACCTCGTTCTTCACCTGTCACCGACTGTAGTTTGTTTTATCTTAGGTCAGAGCACAGTCGACGTACAAACTACGAGCACTCGTGCTAAAAGCTCGCTGGTCATTCGCTGTACTAGATTGCTTTAGTCGACGAAAGAACACGCACAGGAAGATGGATGAATGCCTTGATGTCTCGCTTTGGCGCTGTTTGGTTTGTCCCATTGGCTCGTAGCGCCGGCTGCGCTTTAAATTGAGGTGAAAAAAGGTTTAGAGATTGCACTTCGACCGCGCTGGCCGATTGATCGCCGACATCGTCTAAACTTCCAGGCGATGGCGGGAGCGAAAAGTTGCGAGAAAACATTGCAGAATAGTGGGATGGCGGCTACTCTGATAAGACAGAACCAGGGTATTGTATTCCCGCCTGATGAGATTAATTGATTATCATATCTGCCGCACGTCTCCGTGCCACCTCTCACCAGCGCGCGCGTCGAACTTGACTACTTTGCACCCGAGTGCTAACAGCAGCGGCTGACATAGGTGAGCGCCTGGGGTAATACGATAGGGTCGGAAATTATGCTCAGAACTATTCCAGGTCTACCTTCTTTGTTCTTGATTTGGGGTTCATCTCTAATTTTGAAAAGCTCCTACGCGAAGAGAAAAGAAAACGCGGGTCTTTTAGTAAATGCGGTAGTCAAGGTAGCTGCTGCTCAGTTGTCGTTCGAAAGAGCAGCGAACTACTCCACTCTGGTTCCAACGCGCTAAAGAGCACTGTAAATTTTAAAGCACGAGTGTTTCATAATATTTGTGGGTGGATGTTTTGCAGTTTATATTAGAGTATTGAGTGGGCTGGGTTTTTAAAACTGATTGGGGGAGGGGGGCGGTGCATTTTTATGGGTAGACATACTTTAGCTGATATGCTGGTTTTTGCAGTAATTTTACAACTATTATTATTACAGGCTAAATAAACTACCAAGTGTAAAAGGGGGAGGGAAAGAGAGGTTTTATGCCAACTGGCGTGTTGCGCTATGCTTCATTTTTCAACTTTTTTTAATACTTATGGTAAGTGGAATCTACTGCTTCCTGAGCCTTATTTCTGATAAGAAGGCTGTGTTCCATTTAGCGATTCAATCACTTTAATTTTCAAGTGACCTGCTCCAAAAGCGCCAGCGGCTGCTCCAAACCTATATTTTGCCTGCTGCAAAACCTACTACAAAAGGTCAAATTCAGCTCCCATCATTGATATTTTAAAATTTCTAAGCACTGGACGTAGTCGCTAGGGAGTATAGTTAGCGTCAGCATTAGCGTGATGGACATCACGCCCCTTTTTATAGGGCTAAATTTCGGAGATAGACACATTTGTGCTGCATGCCATGATGAGTGTGAGACACTAGAGCACTTGGTTTAAAGTCACGAGGCTTCGTCCTGCCCTCCTGAGGTAGTTGTGGCCGGACCCTGGGCTTGCTGACGACGATGGAGGGACGAAGAAGAGGATCACAATAACTGAGGCGGTTAGAAGTTTGGTGGAAATTATCTAGGGAAAATTGAATGATGAACACACTAGCACAGCTGGGGACAGGCGGGACTGAGAAATGGGACTCCCTCCGCGTGGCTCCGGCCCAAGTCTCAACCCTGTCTCCAGTGGGTCAGGTGCAGGGGTAACGCCGACAAGGTTTGACCAGAGGAAAATTGGCGACTCCTCGCCGGGGAGAAGAGGCGGGGGTGATGTTCTGTTTGCCTCTCGATCCTCCAGGCCAGCCTGGTGATATCCCGTTCTACCTGGTGACAGCTAGGGGAGAAAATTGGCTTAGAAGGGCGGGAGGAATCAAATGTTATGTCTATCTTAGACTTAGCGCTAGGTGGCACATGCTACCGCCCGCTCAAGGTATAGCCAGTAACTCCATGAGTATCCGCCAAATTGTGTTTACCGAGACCGAGACCATCGAGGCGGTCGGATGGCATCCGGCTCGCACCCAAGTTTTCAAAGTTTGTACCTATGCACGTTTTAATAACTGTTACTAAATAAACCCAGTTTTCTATTACATATATTTGATTGTGCTGTGAATATCTCTCTCTCTCTCTCTCGCTCCCCCCCCCCCCCCCCAAATCATGTTATGAAATGTACGGCGTCATACCTTTTCATTGTTAAAAAAAAAAAACCTCCTGCTGCCCCTAAAGCTGGGGTCACACCGCTTAGACATCATACAAAAGAGTGTGCACACAGATTCGGACGGGAGATACGTGCTTCGAATGCCGTATGGCAATGATTTCAAGGAGGAAACCTGGCACGCGGCATTCGAACCAGGGTGACTCGTGTTTGCAGACTGTCCTTTGTATGATGTATGAGCAGTGTAACTCCGGCTTTAGAAGCACAAGTCCCAACTGAAACAGGGGCTTTTGTCGTGACCCAGATGTGCAGTGACCATTGTACTGAACCATAGCCTCCTTTATTCTAGAATGCCTGTCAATTCCACGACGGAGCCATTGAGTGCGCGGCCGCCGCAAAAGGCGAGGAGCAAGGCCGAACGGTTACCGATATGGTAGCGCAGAACCACTTATGGAATAACCAGAGTGGCCAGCAGGTGTGGCGACGAAGGCGCTGAGAGGATAAAGGTAAAGGAAAGGGAGGAGAGCGCCGCAGGAGGGAGCCATAGGGAAACGACCGCCATTTTGACGCAACACGCTTTCGGCGCAGAGCACTGTTGAGGCTACGCATCTTCTGCTATGGATCGACTCTTTTTGCACCTGAATAAAAGTTTGCGGTCAAATGTCGAGAAAACTTTGTTAGCTTCTTAACCCACCGAGGAATAGCACTATATCATTTTCTTGCCAGAGCCTGCGAAATGAAAGGAAAAAACCGAAATTTGGATGTCGATCCTATGCATTCCACCGGGCAAATGAGTGAGAATGGCGCCCCTCCCCGCTCAGCTGAGCAGCCGGGGTTCATGCGCATACGCTCACGCCTCTCACTCTGCGCCTCGAGCTGATTGGCTCATGTGTTTTGACAAACTTGCATATTTGTAGCTGTCTTCCGATTAGTTTCCGGGACGTCTCGTACCCGTATTGTGTTGGAGTCCCGGGAAATCAGACAACGGCGAAAGTAACGGCAATTCAACCAGCTATTAAAGACTCCAAACATTTGTATCAATAGGGCCTCATCCTAGGTTTTTCATTTGGGAGCAATATGCTCGGCACTAAAAATGGCACAGAAAAACAAAGTTCTTTCAATAGTCTGACAACTGACCGGTTACGAGCTGCCTTGCTACAAATTATCTTCCGACGAACAGTCCTAGAGCCATAAATAGAAAATATACTATTTTGTATGTATCTGCAATTAATGCTTCAATATTGTCAGTTGCCTGTTATATGACCGTCCTCGCATGGGTGCTATTCTGGCCAATATTGTTGCGTGGATATGGTAAGTCGCTGTAAGTCGCTGCCATGGCTGAAGACGTTCTGTCAAGACGCTACTACACGGGACTGGCAACCACTTCGTTTGTTACCGCAGCGCGCGTGTTGTCTCACGATCACAATACTCCGCGACTTCCCGAAAGCAGGACGAGAGAAAAAGAAGGAAAGATAATGCGTCATTAGCTTTTCTGTGTACAAGCCTAAGCACGTGGCAATCAGTTCTTCCGAAAAATGTGCACCAAGAGAAAACAGACGATAATTGCGTGAGCTCTGCGGTCCATGCCGTCTCTGGTTCCCGTAAAGCCCCTCTTCAGGTTCACGAGGGGGCCACCGCCGGCTTGTGGGGTTTGCTCTCTGTCTGAGCTGCCGGCTTTCTGATTCAGCACTGATTAGGTCGGTGCCGTTAGTATTGCAAGCGTCGCTTTTAGGGCTCGCGGCTATTCGATTTTGACGCCGGGCCCCTGAGGACTATAGTATATATTGACAAAAGTGTTGCTTAGCACCGGTGCCACTAGCGAGTCAAAGCGATAGCACGTCCCTCTGCACACTGCGTGCACGTGGAGACAGGGTTACGACATATGCCCTTCAAAGATCGCGACTCTAAAATTGCGATTTATGGGTGATCCTCTAGGTCTTTAGCCTTAGCGGCTTGGCTTTGCTTTCCAATCTGTCACGTCGAACGATGCAAGTTGAGAAAACAGCTTCCACATCGGTAGAACGCCATTTATCGACTGTTTTGCCCGGATAAATTAAGGCCTAGTTTTGTCTGCTGTTTCAAGTAGAGCTCGCTGCCACGTACCTAAGCTAAGACTATCGGAGAGCCGGAGTTCAACTTGCTCCACAAGGGCTTTCGAATTCTCCCGGAACGCTGCGGCCGTGAGAAAGCGTCAATCAGTTCGTGCATTCCCTATTTGCCGCATTCGGATTTGACCGATTTTCTCGCGCTCGTTGGAATTACTGCAATACATGTGAGTGCTTAGAGGAATTTGTCAAGAGGGGCAAAAAAAACGGACTTCTCAATACACCCTCCTGCAAACGTGGGTTACTAATGCGCTCAACCTCTTTACTCGTTTTTTTTTATTTGAATAAATCCCAAATATTTTTAATCTTAATGGACGTCTTGCTAAAAGTGCCAGTGAAGTCGCGGGTTTACCTTGGTCAGCCGGACGTACAACCGCCATGAATAGCAGTGTAACAATCTTGGTGCCTCAAACATTCCCACTTCATCGCGAATATAGGTATAAATATTCGCATATAATTTGCCAACGCTGTACTTAGTTTTCTACTACTTTCTGTAAAAAACAAATGTAGTAGTAGCGATTACAAGTTTTCGTCCCGCTTTTGTGGAAAAAGTTAAGCTAAAGCGCATAGAACTTGCCATTTCAAAGAGAGGATTATTGGTAGAATTAATAAAAAGGACGAGGAACGCGGGTATTGTTTTAATTCGTAGAATAATTGAACTTGAGCCCAATACCCGAATAGAACACAAAAATATATCTATACTCCGTGTCACTAGTTGTGTGGAGTACCTCATCGTCCCCAGCCTTCCTAATGCTTGCCCTTCCTTCCCTCGCCTGGCAACGCCAGGCGAGGGAAGAACGGCAAGCATTAGGAAGGCTGGGGACGAGGAGAGAAACCTCCTCTCCTCTCTAACGTTCCTATACCTGTTTTCACCTCAAGAACCGTAGTAAAACGAGTCCGGCTCCTCGCGGAGCATTACTAATTTCCCCCTTTATGTAGAGAATGAAAATATATGTAGGTGCATTTTAGATTAGATATATGTTTTCTTATCAAGACGTACACGTTGTAAACGCCAAAAGTATCGCTTTCTCCTCCGAGAAGCAAATCTCGTAAGAACTACTTCGCGCCGCGTATGAACAATGCGCAAAACTTCCTTTTTCTTGAGGTGAAAACGGGTATAGTGCTCTCTCTTTCTCCTCTCGCCCTCCATTGCCCTCCTCTCCCGTCCCGCCTTCCTAGTGCTTGCTCTTTCTCTCTTCGCCTGGTGTTGCCTTCGCCTGCACTGCGCACAACTAGTGACACGGAGTATAGTCATAAAATACACGAAATCAAAAGATAATCTCGTCTGTGGATGTCGGCTAAAATGCCTGCGTGGAAGGTACACTTTGCAGCGCTGTAACTTTGAAGGAAGCAAAATGATGCAACATGTTTTTCATGAATAAACACACAAGAGTATAGTGGAGAACTATCACCATAAATTTCGAAAAAATAAAAGATGTTTTTTTTATTACCTCTTGAAATTTATTTACTTTGTAATTTAAAACAAGTTTGGAGCGACATAAAAGTTTTAGTCCGAGATAAAGCAATTATTTATATATAATTCGAAATAACGTTTTAATAACAACAATGTTGTAGCTGTTCAAGTTTTGTAGGTCACGGCTAAGAAATCCAGTGACAAAATGTCAGAGGAGCCATGTTTGCGCATTGTTAACGTGAAATATGACCGCCGCAATGCTGTACATATATCACTCAATAGTTCCCATGATCTATTAGAGGTGCAAAATATTTGGAAGTTCTGATATTTGTAGTTTGCGCATTAGGTGTCACCAAACATGACATAGACGAAAACTTGAACAATCAAATATGTCGTTCTGACGCACAAATTTTTTTTCCCTCTTTAAATATTACGTTTTTCGTGAAATCTTTTTTGATTACTTCCCTACACATGTTGAGGAGTAACGCATAAAAAATTAATAAAAGCAAAAAATAAGTCTGGACTTGCGTGTATGATCTTATCTGAACAGAGCCTATTATACCTCGCTACTAATAAAAACATTAATCACATTAAAAAAAAATTTTAAATTGATCCCGAATTTTATCGATTTTCAAAACATTCGTTCATTCAAATGTATGTAACAGGTTTGATTTTGTAAATACACAATATTGAATTTCTACTCAATAAAAGAGCTAAGCTTGAGCTCTGAACGACGCCTCTGCGCCGAGGCCGTTGAGGCACTTGACTTTGTCGTCCAGCCTAGCGGGAGTGATAAGCTTCGCGGGTAGGTGGTGGATTGCAGATAAGGGACGTCGGGCTCACATGTGAGTGCCATGCAGGCCATGCCTGCTTTTTTCCTGGTTTCTTCGTTTCCCCTTTGCCGGTGCCCGATTCGTTGTCATGCTTGAAAGCTTTGGCCCCCTACGTCCGTCAATGGTATAGGGACATTCATTCCCTGTAGCCTGCCTAATACCGGAACTCGGACTGCCTCCTTGTTCTCTCGATTTCTTTTCTTTCCCGGAAGAGTCATACAATTTGGTCATGTTGTCTCTTGTTTTCAACGTGAGGCCGTAGTCTGCCGATAGCTTAGCTATAGAGCTAAATAGTACAGATGAGAAGGCGTAGTAATTGAACGAAACGAAGGCTGGACATTTGGAAACCCCGATGCAGTTCTTGTTCGACGGTATTTTGTTCGGGGCGTCCTTCCTTTCGACTCTAAATCATTTCGCGGGTTGTCTCAATCCAGGCTTATACGTAGTTTTGCTGCATTTGTCTTTGCTCGTTGATGTTAGAATAACGATAAAAGTATTTTGTATATCTCCGTCCGCTGATGTGTCCGCGCTTTGCTGGCTGAATAAACGAGTTCGACGAGTAGAAGCCATTAACAGATCGGCGCGATACTCTCTCGTGTTCCAGTCGAAAGAGCCAAATGCGTTTGTGTCTTACGTGTTATGCGAAGCAGTGTAAGCTGCGTGTGCATCTGCCTCGCGACAATCAACCAGTGTTTCACGCCAGGCACGTATCCAGGGGGTTGGCCCATGGGGCCCCCCCCCCCCCGAAATCTTCCATTTTGCTGGGGCCTCCTCTACCCCCTCCCCCTCATACAACATTTTGTCATGGGCGGCGCCCCCCCCCCCCCCCCCGAAACAAAATCCTGGCTACGTGCCTGTTTCACGCGCTGTGTAAAGTTGATTTGGTTAGCATAGAGCGAAGTCCATCAAATTCCTTCCTGCAAAAAGAAAGGGGGGGGGGAGCATGGACGTGGCATTGCTCTTGCTGTCCTCACCCTCACTTACACAGGTGGTCACGCCGATCGTTTTAGATAACATATACTGCGTTCTGGGTAGTTATCTACGTTGTTTCTTTCCGAGTTCCTGGTATACCTGCAATCGCATCAAGTGATGGTTTTAATGGTTGCAGTTAGGCGGGTTTTTTCTGCGTCTTTTTTGTTCCCTGCTCGGTTTCAACCTCATATACTGCCGCGGCTCAGCAGAAAACTGGTTTGGTTTCGAAATAGTCACATACAACCTCCATTGCGGTGCCAGAGTGTAGCGAGCCTCAGGTCTCGGGGAACACCTCGCACTGTCATGTGTCATGACATCATAGAATGTCACGAGTGAACTTAGAAGGGTGGTTACATTTGAAATCGAACACGCGTGTCGGAGTGGTTATTTTGATTTGTCTAAAAAAATAGTGTAGCCCCATTTCCGCAATAAACGTATCTTTTCTACAAAACTTTTGAACTGGAGCAAGGTGAAATGCACGTCTAGATTGCTTGATTTTTGTACCCAGTTCTGTCGGTTGTTATAAATAGGTAAAAACAAATACACTCGCAGTAAGTTTTCTTTAAATTTACAATACATGACCTATTTTTTCCTCTAAGTTAAACTGCTTTGGCTTATTTCGTGTCAGAAATGAAAAATGACGAACATCGAATCTTTGACGTTTTGGTGACATATCTGGGGCCTTGTATGGAGGGAGCCATACAAGGCTCCAAATATGTCACCAAAACGTCAGAAATGCTAACTATCAAATATGCTTTGACATGAAATATTGTCACGAGTGACGAGGTGACGAAACAAAGAATAACAGAGGAAACTAAAACGTATAATGGGGCTAACTTTTGCCCAAAACAAAAAGGAAACAAGATAACAACAGAGTGTCGCGGGCGTCGAAGTCGGCGTAACAGCAGGATCGAACGCTGGGGCGAGACTGCCCCCTGCTTTTTACGCGGAGCACCTTTTGTAGCCGCGTGGGTCTCTAGAACATCCTGGGAAAGTAGCGCGATTGCCTTCCCTGCCTGCTAGCCGAACACAAACAAATACTAACATACAGGCGACCAAAACCTCGCATGGCGATTGGCTAATCGGTCTACGTTGCCATGACAATCGCCATTTCGGCCCCTTCCAATCTTCGAAGCTTCGAGAGGGTCGTTCTAATTTAGTCGCACCAAGATCAGCATGGAGCATCATCGTACTGAAGGCGTTCCTCGCCAACACAAGCGTCTTTGGCACTGTATATGCAATCAAGTTATCAATCATGCCCATTTATATGGATCTCTTACAATTATACTGTTCTTCTTGCGTATTTCAAAGCAGGGAAATTATTTTTCAATGCTTCCAAGCACCGACACCGCGTGTGGTGGTGGTACGAAGATGTACGCTTGTTTTGCCGGTGTGTGGATAGCAAAATATCGCTATACAAGAAACGTGTCTATAAAGCTACCCGTCACCAGAGAATTTCGATCGGCTCCCCAGGAATGTAGAAGACAAGAAGAAATTGTTCAATTCAAGGGCCAAAATGGCGACCATACGAGGAGCTTGGCGCTACTTTCCCACGATCCATTAAGTCAAACAAGAAAGTTTTCGAATTGGCGAGAATGCCAAGTAGAAAGAGTAAATATAAGAACATTCCGCTGTCTGGAATTCAACCCAGATCTTCCGCGCGACAACCAATCCCGGTAACCATGCGTTCGGCCACGTACGCGCTTGCTCAGCGGCGCGCGTGGCAATATGGCAAAGCAGTTTAATTTAGAAAGGGGGGGGGGGGAGGGGGAGGGGAGAGGGAGGGAATAGGCCATGCATCGTACATTTACAATAAAAATTACTGTGACTGTGTTTGTTTTCACTTATTCATAACAGCCAACCGAACCCGGTACAAAAATCAAGCAATCTAAATGTAGCATTTTACCTTGCTCATCTTCAAATACTTTGTAAAAAAAAATGTTAAAAAAATAATTTAAAACTGGTTTTGTTTATCGCGGAAATGGGGCTATAATAATTGTTTGAGGCAAATCGAAATATCCACCCCGATACACATATTCGATTTCAAATGAAACCACCCAGAAGGCAATTAGACATTGCAACAGATAGTTCATCAACGGTGACGAAGATGTGGACTCCTAGCCATCTTTGATTGCATGCTTTAGAGCAACTGTGCAACCGAAGTGATAACGAATCGCCGATGTCAGGGCCATGTCACTTTCGTTGAGGGGAAACACACAAACGTGAGTTGGCTGCTCGCAAGCAGCTTGTGTCTGTTTGGCCATTTACTTACATACTGAGTGGTTGACCGGCTGATACTATACTAGCTCCAATCAAAGCTTCAGTATTGTTATATGTGGAGTCACAATTATATATTAGCGGAAAAAAAAGATGTAAGAAGGAAACGGATTCTAGCTAACGTTTCAACACTGTCAGAGATGTCAGCTTGACTACTTCTTGGGGTAGACTGCTCTATTCATTGACGGCATAAAGGGAAAAGAAGAATCCATCAAGTCCGAGAGAAATCGGGGATTATTTTAAAACACAAGAATACCTGTGGTTTCTTCTACTTACTCCTTGTCTTTGCGCTGTTTTGTTTTTATCATGTCTACTTACCAACTACCCCAAACTTCTACGTTAATCAACTCGGTGTATTTTTTTTTCTTTCTGAAAACATGTCATGGGATAGCCATGTACATAATTTGGTTTCCAAAATGCCACGTGTTGTTGGTTTAACATACCGCCTCAGCCAAATTCTACCAGTTTGCGTGAAAATAATGATTTATAATGCTTTGTTTTACTCGCTCCTGAGTTATTGCAACCGTGACTGCGGCACAACCACGGCATCCAACCTAAACACCCCTGAAACCACGTTTAGTAATCTGCAAATGTTAAAAATGCATAACCTATCTGGTTATAGACGTCTAATCACCATTAAGAATGAAAAGAGAAAGTGCTCTTCAAACAAAATAGCTGCATTAGAAAAAAATAATAATAAATCCTCACATAATGAATATTGGAAGGTTCCCACTTGCAGGTCAAATTACGGGCAGCAAATTCTTATATATTTATTCCTAAGCTTCTAAACAGCTTTGGAGAGAACAAAAATATAAATCTAGAAACAATATCTACTGAAGAGTTGCGCAGAATCTTTTTACATATCTGAACTGTCTGTGTCTTGTTTCTGCTATTCCATTTCTTAGTCTTCTCATTGCACGAAAACTGTTTGTTAATGGCTGCCGATGGGACTGAGGGCCAGTCAAGCTTCTTGTTGAAGCTGTTTCCCTTTTGCTGCACCATTTCTTTCTTTAAATGTAAATAAAGACGACGACGACGATGATGATGATGATGATTATACATCTTTTTTATACATCCAGAGAATTTAGTGATTTGTACCCTGAAAAACTGGACACATATTTGACTCCAGCCGAAAGAATTTCGACCACTCAATCCAAAACCTGTTCCAATTAAGGCAGAGCTGGAAAATACTCAGACGTTACAGTGAACCGCACACGAATTTTCATTCTTTCTTGTGACTTTTTATACACGTTGTTTTACTCTTGAAGCCTATGTAGCCGACATTTTACTATCATTCTTTAACTACCCTATAATGATTACAAATGGTGTGAGGGCTACATGACCACTAATATTTGCAAGAAACGTTGGTGGTTTACACTTTCTTTTTCTTCTCTCTGCGTGATGTAGTCTCCCGACTATATATAACATCTTGACGGCGCACCAACAAATATTTACCTTCTAATTTTATGTGTCGCTGATTCTGAAGTTTGTGTGTTTTTGTCTAGTTATAATGTTCATGTTTTATCTTGTGATGGGAGTATGCTCCTTGTTTTCAAGTGTTTGAATGTCGGATCTGCCAGTACCAAGACCGAATGGTTGTTCCTGGGACACCGAATAAAATTGAATGATTGATGGAAATTTATTAATATTATTATTCAATAACAATAATAATAATTCGGGGTCCAAGTCCCACAAATTCATAGTCTCTATGTTGAAGCAAATGAATGTTCCCTGGAAAAAAGAAGGGCAACTTTGAGCCTCATGTACTCGTTGAGGATCTGTTCAGTTCCAGAACATCCATCTAGGGAGGCTATTGAGCAGCCTCGCTTTGAAAAGACGTTCGAGAACAAGCCGAACACCATTCCCCCACTTTCGATAAGAAATAAGAAAATAGCAGAGTCAATAAGCCTTGATACGAACCTCAGCGTAGCCCAGTATCTCAACAAGATTGCCCCCTGGGAACATGTCCTCATTGACTGTGACCTCTCACTGACAAAATTTAATAAAGGGAAACACCATGTGAGGTGCTCAAACAAGAATTTTCTGAACTGCAAACTAAATACTATCGTTACAACAGCTTCTACACTGATGGCACAAAGACAGACTTGTATGTCGGCTGTTCACTGGTGGGACCCTCTGTTGAAGAGGTTAGAAGGATTAATAACTCGGCAACAATACTGACTGCCGAACCGTACGCTCTCCTTCTTGCAGCAGAACATATCATTGAAAATAGGGTTGCCTTCGCAGTAGTTTACTGCGACTCTCTCAGTGCGTTAAGATCACTCACCTCTTCAAAAGTCTCAAAAACCCTCTTATTATAGCACTTCAGAACAAAATAATTCTTGCATTAAAATATAAATTGAGGATAGTTTTTTGTTGGGTTCCCAGTCACATTGGCATCCGAGGAAACGAAGAAGCTGACCGTTTGGCGCACACCTGCATCCAAAGATCTATTGATTTTTCAAAGATTCCTCATACAGACTATACCGCTCATCAGTAAAGAAATTCATGAGACGATGCTGGCAAGATGAATGGAATGCAGCAATATATAACAAGCTGCATGGTGTAAAACCACTGCTAGGTGAATGGAAGAGAGCACGACACAGAGAACGTTTCTTCGAGGTTGTCCTGTGCCGACTGCGAATCGGTCACACGCACCTGACCCATGGCTACCTCCTGCGCGGGGATGAAGCCCCTTGTGCGAACGTTGCGACAAAGTCCTAAGCATTTTACATATTCTCATTGAGTGTCCTGTGTATGACAGAGAGCGTCTTATTCATTTATCTCCACTGTATAAAGAACATGTGCCACTTCACCCAGCACTGATTTTAAGTGATGAGCCCCTTGTGGCATATAAAAGTGTTTTTAAATTTTTGCACTCTATCGGCATTTTACACCGACTATAAGTGTTTTAATTAGCATCTCATGGCCATCGTTTGATGTTTTTACACATATTTTATTCAACAACCGGCTACTAAAGCCCCTTTCTTCTCTCTAACCCTAAGTAATAAATAGACTAGCTCTTGGCGCTCTATAGCCTTAGTTACTTTTGCGCCACAAAAACCTAAACAACCAACCAACCAATCCAAGTCCCACAAGCCATTAGAGGTTTTGACGGACCCGTAAAACCTTTTTCGACTTAACGTGTGTCAATATATTATTATTATTATTATTATTATTACTATTATTATTGTTGTTGTTGTTCTTGTTCTTGTTGCTCTTGTTGTTGTTGTTCTTGTTGTTGTCGTCGTCGTTGTCGTTGTCGTCGTTATTGTTGTTGTTGTTGACAACAACAACGACAGTCACGTCGTCAGTTGTGTCGTCGATGCGCCCACCAAGGCGACCAAGGACACGCTGTCGGACGACGTGATTGAAACGACGACGTCACTCCCCCAAGCGACATATCGGGCATGGCTAGCGGCGCTCTTTTTGACGCAATTTTGAAATCTGGCTAAAAAACGTGAAAATTGATTTAGAAAACTATTACATTTTCGCGAATTCTTTTCATTGGTCTGACCTCTAATAGTAATTGTCGTCAGTACTGAATTTGCAACATGATCCCTCAAACCAATTATTTAAAAAAAGTTAATTGACGGATTTTAGTTAATTAGCCAACTTACTATGACGATTATCCCCTTTTCCGCCGAGCCTGATAAGTACATGATGAAGACATAACTCGCCCTTCACTCCCCCTACCCCTCTTTTTCTTTTTTTTTAATATGTTCGAAGTAAAGTACATCTTGTATAGTTGAAAATACATTCTACAGTCGTCGGTGAAGACCCCAATGAAAGCGCCAACGTCGTGTCCACAATTTGTATATAAGCCACCCGATGTTACGTATGTATATTATACGGTTGATAAAATCGTTCACATAGGTATTAGCGGTGGTTTATTGGGTTCACGGTGTTAACAAAGTCGGGATAAAATGATTTCTCACAATTTCAATAGGGATGCCCGTTGTCGTGCTTTGTTGTAATATTACAGGGTCACTGCACTCATTGAAAAATGTGCATTGTGCCTGCCCGGGTTACTCAGTGGTACATAAATTCAAGTAGTTTTAATAAATGCGTCAGAAGTGCCAGCGCGAAGAACAAACATATTGCAAAACGATTACGTTAGCTGAGCCATCAATTATCTCTGTTTCCGGTCGTAAGTGATCGTATGCGGTAACATTAGAGGGTATAGACTAGATTTATAATTAGGGTTCCGTGTTTTTGGTAAATACCGATAAACCTCGAAAATTAATTACCCCCGAGACGGTTTTATCAAAATCGGTGAAAATCGAAAAACCCCGAATTCGAGCTGTCCTTGACTAAGAAAAGCCGATGCTACGTGGGATGAAAATTTCTGTTTACAGTTTCATTTTATGTTAGCCCTAAAGAGAGCCCCCAGTTAACTGTCCGTGAGGCTGTTTCATTCTTCGAAACCACATCCCGTATCCCATTTTTGTTTGTTTGCGGCCCAAATACGTTCTCTATTCGGATCATAGCCGGTGTTCTCTGCAGGTTGGGAAATCCCATTTCCGTGTCTTATTTTCTTAAACATAATTCCCAATAAACGCCGATTGTTTTTCTGATCCCGGAAATTGATACCGAAAAACACCGAATCTGTGGGGAAAAAATAAACCTCGGAAAAACAACCCCGATATCTAAGAAAAATAAACCCCGGAACTCGGAACCCTAACGAAAATTGAAAGTGTGCAAAAACACCGCTATCTTCAGCTCCGCTTTTATTTTGATCACAATTTCTATAGATAAGTTCTTGCTGAGCCCATTGTCTGACAGAAGAACAAAACGCGACTTGATTTTTTTTTTTGCACGAGATAGTAAATAGAATTATAGATAATGATTTGCTTTTCTCCAATGTTAGTATCCATGTCCCTTCCCGTTTGACTAGGAAGCACTCTACTTTTTATGCCAATACCATCTGCAGATCTTTACCCTTGTCACGCATGCAATCACTGCTGAATCGCTTTGACAATCCAGTTATTGAAATATTCAGTGACTTCTGTTCACCGCAAGCAATTGCAAGGGATCGCTACCTATCTGTGATGTGTGTTCTATTTGTTTTGTGTTAATTAGGCGTTTACTCGCTCTCTGTGCACGAAAGTGAAGACCTTCGGGTTGTTTTTTGGCACACAAAAATAATTTTTTTCTCGCAAGTAATCCTGTTTTTTCTTTCTTTTTAAAAAAACTCGCCCGCAGCGCACGCAAAAAACCACTTAGAAAGCGCAAAAAAAAATGATGAAAAAGTAGACAGACAAGAGCGCACTCGCAACTGGTTTTTATTTGCGGAAACTAATTATATCTAACACATAATTTCTCATAAGTTCTGTGTAACCCCCGCAGCAAGAAGGAATACTCATTCACCGATAAGGAAAGGGACGTATCGCTTATGCATTGTTCGCCCTTTGCCTGGATTTCGAAAGCCTTATGCAGCTCTGAAACCCTATCCGGGGTTTTTATAGCAAGAAACCCGGATTTCGAAGGCCTCATGCGCTCTGTGTACTTTCTCGTCCTTGTGTTTTCTTTCTTTCTTTATTTTTTTTGCGCTTTTTTATGTGATCATGAACGAACTGGCTTAAATTGCTACTCTAATCAAGAACCACTGCTCAGCGCGCACAGTGTCGAAAGTTGGGTCATCATTCACCCCGTAGATTGCAGTGACTGGCTTTTCGCGTGCGGTGCGGAAAAGTAGACATACGTGCATTTCGTCTGCGTTATCCCAAACAGGTAATTGGGCAACAGTTAATGTCACCCATATGTATCGCCACTTCAATGAGATAACACTTATAGAGACACAAAACTGTGAGATCGTGTCCGTCCATAAACGCGTCGATAGCACGACCGCTCATTAGTTGAAACCCAGGGGAGGAGGAGAGCACAGGTGACAGAAGGGGTGTCGTGATTGTTAAAACATGTCTTAACAGGCCAGGTGACGTCGTTGCGAACCGGCTGCGCGCATTGAGAGTAAGAGCTGTTGCGTGATGTAAGGGTCCCGTAGGAGGAGCCCGCGTTGGCTCGGCCTTCACATGCCTCCCATAAAAATACCACTGGATCCCGAGGAAGAATGGCGCGAAAACAGCACCGCGCTAAGGCAGACCGGGCGCACCGACGTATGAAAATATTCAAATGATTCCAAATACTATCGCAGTAATCTCATTTGGCAGTAGACAGAGAAAAGGCGCAGTTTCTTTGTTTTACTTTTGACATTTACATTGTCTTTCATGTTGACTCGTTGACCCGGATACCTAGATGCCATCATTTGTTTCGTTCACCCGCTTCAGTCAGCTGGGTACGCGCTAATTCCGATTTGATTAACAGTTCGCGGCAACACCTTTGTCCATTGTTTGTACTTGACAGAAAATGAACCTGAAATAATAGGTTTGCAAAATACTTATTTTACGAAACGGTCACCATGTTAAACCTAAGCATACTTATTGTCAATTACAGTGATTGCGTCAAGAAAAAAATATAGATACGAAGTAGCTACAGCACGAATAGCGAACCTGCTGCCACATGCTGCTGTTCCTGTATTCAACTTGTAAGGGACCGCGAGGAGGAAGAAAACAATGCCGGCAAATTCAATCGGGACCACTTCGTCCGGGACCATTTTTCCCCGGATCCTGATTAGAAAGGCACTAACGCGCGTTCTGATTAAGATGTCACTTCAGTTGTCATCAGCATGGCGATCGGGAACATCGCGTACCAGCCTCCGCCCAAGCCGGTCGATGTGGTGGATGGCGACCAGGAGCCCAGAGATCCGGGTGGCGCACCCCAGAGCAACGGACAGCAGTCGGCAGAGAGCCTGCACGCTGTCGACCGGACCGCCCCCATGTTTCCTGAGTACAAGACACTCGTGTCGCGTGTGCAGTCCTTCGGCGACGAGTACGTGCAGAAGTTCAAGGGCGATCCAGAGACGCTGGCCAAGGCGGGACTCTTTTACAACGGTACGTGGAAGGTCGCTTTGTTCTCGTTTTACATTTTGTGTTTATCGTCGAAGAGGTCTTCTCGTCGCCACGTTCTTAATGTAACTTTTATGTCAAAACACAAATACATATTATACTCCATTTCGTCTTAGGTGCCAGCAAACCCAAAGCTACGCGCGCGAGCCCCGTGCTTTGATTATGGGTGTGGAGCTTCCATCGTTGAGTGCATCGTATGCGCGTTCGTGTAGTGCGGGTGCTGTTCAGGAGGGCGGCCTCGCGCTTGTAGTTCCCGCGTTGCTCGTGTCTGGTGGAGAGCGTCGGAAAGCCCTGAATTGTCGCTGTGCAAATTGCACACAAGCCAGGAAACTATACACCATTCCAATATTTACAAGTCATCAGCCCAGCTACGATCTCCTCAGCCCAGCTGCGATCTCCTCAGCCCACCTGCGATCTCCTCAGCCCAGCTGCGATCTCCTCAGCCCAACGCGCATGTTCGTCGCTTCAGAAAGCGAGCAAATCACGCGTCATACGCGCGAACACTGAAAATGGAACTGACCAGGAACCCTTTTTCGGAAAGGTCTAAAAATTGGGTTGTGGGGATATTTATACAGCGTGTAGTTGGTCAGCCATTTTAAAGTTGCGACGAGTCACTCGCTGTAGATGAGCAATTTAGCCAGTGCAGTACAACCGCTAGCCTGGGGTCTTTAACGTGCACCACGCAGTAGTGATACACGACCGCACGCCGGTACGATGCTCATCCAGATCGAAACGGGCAGGGTGGGGCTCGAACCCAGGATCCCTGGGTTCTGCAGCGCGAGCTTTCGCTCCACGCGCGTCGAGCTGGGTGTGCGCTTTAGCCCACTCGGCCACCGATCCCCCGGAAAGGTCTATGTATACCGTTTCATACTTATTATACAACGCTGTCAAAACTACTGGCGCGAGCGCGTGGATTCATCTGTGGTTTCGTTTGCGCGAGAACGCGTGCGATGTACGATATTCATATCAAACCCCCAGAGCCGTGCAAACCCCATGCTCGCACGAGCAGCTTTGAGGGGCGACAGGCCGCAGCCACGTGCGGACGTGCCCGTGCAAATGCAAGCTTGCCAAATACGCTCCCGCGCACGAGTCACGTGCTTGCACATGGTACAGTGTACTAGAATACTTGGGTAGTGTTGGGACCGGAGGGCTCGCCTGAAGCGCGTGGTATTGATCGCAACAGGTGTCGACACCGGCGCGTTATCCGGAAGGTGTGCGCATGCGCGGCTGCACGCGCGAAAATATGAATCTTTGGTGCCGCTTTGGTGGAGTGCACATAGAATTTATGATACAGCTACGACCTGCCAGCGGTCGTTCCGCGGCATCAATTGCGCTGCTGCACGATCGTTAGCAGCATGATGCTTCAATGTATTGGACGGTACAAGCTACACTACCTTTTCTTTACATAAATACAATTGCGACTTTAAAGAAGCGGATTGCAAGTTGTTTCAGCGTAGAATTAGCTGTGACTTTCGGTTTGTCGGATGGTGAGCATTTTAAAGGAAATGCCCATTTCCTTGGTCCCAAAGGCCGAACATTAGATATTTGAAAGGGATATCTAAAACTCGGAAGCAGTTTTTTTTTTCCTATCTTATTTTATAATAGAACGAAACGGCACATACTAAAGTCTGACATTGTTTTAGTATGTTTTTAATATCCCAGGTTAACTTCTGTGTCTTCTTTTCTGCCCGTCTTCTTTTTCTTGACAATTATCAGCTCGCTGCACTTGTCGCTCATTCTTGTGTTCATTTATGCGACGAACCACCCAAGCGACTGCCGCAAAGGGGTGAGAATCTTTATTTCTTCACGGCTAC
The DNA here is from genome assembly GCA_037355805.1 of Ixodes ricinus. NCBI lineage: Eukaryota > Metazoa > Arthropoda > Arachnida > Ixodida > Ixodidae > Ixodes > Ixodes ricinus. The sequence goes on from JAZHYW010017825.1 coordinate 143,211, forward strand.
CACGATCATTCGAGCACCACCCGACGTTCACTTGTAAGAAATGGCTTATAAGACGTGACAATTTTTATCACGCGTCTTAACATTGAACCTAAGTAAAAAAAAAAAAAACTGAGACAACGTGGGCTGAACAAGTAATGCTTTATAAGATTCAAAGAAGAAAAAAAAGCAACTATTTCACATCATTTAGACCAGGAAACAACAGCACACGTAATTAAGTCAAGGTAAAAGTTGCAATAGTTTACAGCACGGCATTGAAATACATGGTTACAATGTGCGGCGCATACATGGTTACAATGTGCAGCGCATACATGGCCCTGAAGGTATACTTTGGCATACCACATCAGGTAAGTTGTCGAAACACATGAACACCGCCCTTTCGATGCTGATCTTGTTAGACTTCGGCTCAAGAGCAGTCTCCAAATAAGCAACACCGTCGAAGTTGCTGAACTTGTGAACAGCCCAGTAGAGAGTTGGCATAGTCAGGGAGCCTAGTGCGTCGCGATCGATGCCTTGTGGGATCACGGCAGGAGCTTCGCTGTTCACCACTGGTGACAACGGGTCAGTTTCCCGAGCGAGCCCCGAACGCTCTGCAACGATGGGCTCTGGTGAACTTGCCTTCCGCTTCCTTTCCTCTCGTCCTGCAGGAAGGTCATCACTCAGGTCCTGGGGTACACTTGGCAGCAGAGTCGGTACCGCGTCTGGCGTAAGCGCTGGGTGTCCACGAGGATTCTCACTTCCTTTCTGCCGATGATGTGAACGTAGTCTCGAAGGATGAAGCGGGGCTTGAAGTGCAGCTCGCAGACAGCGCTTGTTTCTTCAAGACGCATGTCCGATCGCTGCAGATTCTTCTCCCAAAGATCTCTATTGGCTCTGTCCTTTGGAACACCGAAAAGGGACGCCGTCTTCACTCCATTCACTCGGATGACGCCCGTTTTGCAACCAGGTGCAGAGCAAGAGTCTCCTGTCGCTTCGCAAGGAAATCAGAACACAAGATTCAAAGCATATTACGATCGAACACACGGAACTATAAAGTCGTGGTCCCGACGCGCTCCGCTCGAAGTGAACACACGGAACTATACTTTGTTTCACCTTAATTGTGTCGAACCGCAGGAAAGGCTACAAGCGCGAGCTCCTTGCTCTAGGGCACATCTCGACGGCACAAGCTCTCGTGCACCAAGGGCAGCTGCGGACGCTATGAGCTCGCGCCTCTAGCCTTCGCTGCGGTACAACATAAGCTGAAACGGAGTGTATAAAATCGTGGTACCGACACGTGCACCGCTCAAAGTAAAAAGAAACAAAAGGCGGGCTGCGCGATTTTTTCCGGATAACTCGACTACAGCGCCGCCACGAACTGTCAATACACGCGCCCTCACGAGCTCCCGTTGCCGAGCCGCTCCGGTCCCAACACTACCCAAGTATTCTAGTACACTGTACACATGGGGCACCAGGCGCGGCGCCATTAGGGTGCTTTCATGTGCGCTTTGCTTAGGGTGGAGACCATTTGGCTATTTTGTCTCACACTTTTATTTTTTGTTCAGAGGCGCGTGAAAGAGCGTGTCTCTGCACGCGTTTGTGGCGCTGACTGTGTTATGGCGGCATTTTGTTTTCGTCGATTTCTTTGTATTTTACCCGTGAGCGCGTTCTGTCGGCATCGGGTACTAGAAAGAGTGGCATCACTCTAAACAAAAGGACATTGAGGCACCCTAGGTGCCATGCTTGCAATATACCATTTGCTATTGGCGTCGTGAGCGATCAAAAGCGTCGCTGTGGTCGGCCCATCAGCAATTGGCCGAAAGCTAACTATACGTCAGCAAAGGATGTCTCATCGACGAAAATAAGAGGAATGTAAGAACTTCATTTTTGACGGTGTCGGCAGTGTTGCTTTGAGAGCGCTACGATTTCAGGCTTCCACCATGCCCATTACAAACACCATCGAACTTGTTGTTCACAAGCTAATGACGTCACGAAAGGTAACCGAACGAGGGCGCCACCGAAACATCTCGCCGCTAATATTACCCAAGCATCAAGGAGAATGCAGGGATTGGTGTTCCACGCGCCACACGCGCACCTTCCCCGTATAAAATAGTCGAAGTAAATAACCAAAACAAGGCGTTGACGAACCTGCGTGCAAGATGCCATTTGTTTTATTTGCTTTAGAAAAGTTACTACTGCTGAGGCCAGCACGTGCGGCGCGTGGAACATCAATCCCTGCATTCTCCTTGATGCTTGGGTAATATTGCATTTTACTTCTAAATAGTATTAGCGAGCAGGAAATTTTATCGCTTCATTATAGAACTAAATGAGCTCTTCCGTAGCAATAATAACTTGGATGACATCCCTTGGTTTCAAAAAGAAAAACTGGACAAACCGGCGATCGCTTGTTCGCGCTAACAGTGTCGCGCTCTGTACCACGGCCGCTCGACTCTTGTTCCCGCTCCGCTATAGGAACGGTTTGCCGAGTGGTTCTTTTTTGCCGGGGGAAACAAAGGTTCTCAGAGCAGCCACAGTGAGGGGTATCGAGCGTGGTGACGCTGATCAGCGGACTGTGGCGTCGAGCGAGCAGGAGCTTCGCGAGGCGCGAGCAACGCAAGAGATTGTCCGCCTCCCAGCGATGAACTCGGGAAACTCAGCTGGACCCCTGTTTCTATGCACCTCTTGATGAAGCGGCAGTGCGCGCAATGAAGCGGTAGTGATGAGGCAGCCGTGCATTTACCCCCCGCGGACAGTATATGAGACACCCGATTCGGACATTTTTCTGTGTCTGCCGTCCCCAAAAGGTCTATTATCTCTCAGTATGCAAAATAGAAGTATTATGGGACCTCAACTTCGCATTCCATTCCGGGCCACAATTCTCTCATCAACATAAGAACCATTTTTAGTATACTGTTCGGTATTGCCTGCAGTAAAAAAGGCCTGCTCTACTATTTCTGGCGTCTTTATTTCTTTAGGACACAGGCTTGAACGGTAAACCACTTCAGCATGCTTGTGATTGTGATCGAGGGGATTATACTGTTTAAATAATAACTTAAAAATGACTCCAATTTTAAAGGCTTTTGTGTTGATATTTCTGTCGGTGCACCCTCGTGAAGTTTAAAATGGCACTGCAATACGGATAGATGACAGTGAAAATAGTAAAACAAATTGTAGTTTTGACGTCTTTCATGCAATATGACTCGAAAAAAAAATCAACTAACGGGTGTACCGATTGATCAGTCTTTAAAGGATGGCGATTCGGGTTAATTTTTTAATCAACCCAAAGCATTTTTGGAGTCAGAACAATTCTACTACGTTGCGATGATGAGAGAGTGTAGGCCCGTTCACACAGTTGCGTTCGGAGCGACCACTTTACGAACGAATGCAACCGGTTGGAACGACGAGTTACCATAGCAACGAAGCGCCAAACGGTCGTTTCGTTCGTGTTCGTTCGCAACGCAAGGAGTTGAGCCGGGCCGAACTTTTTCGTTACGTTCGGGAACGACAGGAGCGACAGACCAATCACAGGTCGAGGAGAGCTCGGTCGCGCGCGTTGCATGCCGGTCGTGCCGGGCTTCTTCCATCTGCAACATGACGTCGGTGGTGATCATCGACGTGGACGGCGTGGTGGAAGCTCATCGTTCCCCGTAAAAGCGGGGAACGATGAGTTCGAATGCGAATGCTGCGAATTTTCGTAGTGTGTCGTTATGATAACCCAGCACGTACTAGAAGGGAAGATCCACCTACTCGTGCGGCGATCTCGTGGCGGCACTCTTAAGACCGTGCCGTCGTGTTTGTTTACTTCGACTACAGTGATGCTTTCTTAGCATTCCATGCGTGTGCTCAAGTTCAAGGTTTTACTGGTGCATACCGTATAAAGGATGCGAATTTTCACGCGTTTTCATCACCCGAGAAAGGTGATTAGTGTTAGCAATCCTGAACGCACGCAATGTCTATCTGATCACGAAAATATATTTCTACGTTGCTGTATTGCTGCTAAGATTACATCGTCTTTTTTAATCGTAGAAAGGCGTGTGGCGAGATTTGTACTGTTGGCAAAGTTGTGTATTAAAGTCGTGATCGTGCAAGACGCCGTACTGCATCGTTTTCTTTTTTTAATGCACTACCCCGCAAGCGTATCCTGAAAAAAAAAAAAAAAGCTTGAGGTTATAGAAGACGGTCTGTCTATTTTCTGTTACGCAAGTGAGTGGCAGCGCGTCCCCTTCTTTTTAGAGGCACCGCTGAAACAACTGACGGCGGCGGAGAGGCGGTCGCCGTGCTGCCGACCCGCTGCGCTTGTTCCAGTGGTTGCAGGAGTGAACGCGCGGCGCAGAGTGGTCGTTCCGGTCGTTCCGGTCACGACGGACGCAGTCGTGGATAACGGGCTCGTTTCACATGTCTGAACCAGCCTTTACACAGCTATTGTAGGCGCACAGCAGATCTTCGTGACTGTACGCCGTAGCCGAAACCTCCGGCTGCTCCGGTGAGGACTCCGCGTCGGGCACGAAATCGTCCGCCATGTTTGTAAGCGTAGCTGGGTTGCTTACTATTGGCTAGGAGCAAGAGCTGAAGCTCGTTTCTCATTGGCTGTTGATTCGTCTGGTTGCATCCGGTTGCATGTGTGTGGTATACACGTCGCGCACAGTTGTCGTTGAAGTCGCAGCGGTTGCATTCGTTCGTAATAGTGGTCGCTCCGAACGCAGTTGTGTGAACGGGCCTTGTCTATAGTTATAATCCTCAAACTGCACCCTAGCAGAAACACTGAAACAAGTGAAACACTGTTTGAGTTATCAACATTCAATGTTTTATGAAAGCTATGGATTATGCGAGATAACAAAAATGTGTGGGACCAGCGGTCTTACAATCTACATCACAAAGATTATGGAAGCATCTGACTTAATATGAATCGCTTTGCTGAATTTCCAGGCGTGTGAAGCGATACAACACAACCTTTAGTAAGAAGAAGCGACAAGCATTTAATGAGGAGGACCCAGCTCAACCGGAAACGGGCTTGCTCGTCGAGATCCATGCTTCTGAACGTGCGCCCGTATCAGACGACTTGTGATTAGATTTATGTTATTTTATAAGACGTACACTTGAAACACCATAAGCGTCTTCCTTTGACAGCAAAATCTTGTAAGAACTACTTCCCGCAGCGCATAAATAATTCGCAAAACAATCTTTGCTTTGGCTCTTAGGACGAACCCCTGGGCTCTCCATGACAGTGGAAACGAATTCGATCGTTTCCAGAACAAGTCTGGCACCGTGTTCAGTGTCCCTTTAAAACAGGTTCGATCCATTTACGGCGGCAAGTGCTCTAAGCTGGCCTCCTGTGTCGTCTCCTCGTAGGTTTCATGGAGTGCGACCGGGCCGTGTGCTTCCAGTGCGGCGGCGGTCTGTATCAGTGGGACGATGGCGACTCCCCGATCGAGGAACACGCTCGCTGGTACCCCGACTGCCCGTTCGTGCGCCTTTCACTCGGGGACGCCGAGGTTCAGCGCATCCAGGACGAGCATCTGCAAGCGTTACAGGAGGCGGCCACGGATCACAACGGCGGAGACGCCAACGACAATGCAGCGGACGACCAGGTCGAAGAGGCAGTGACTCGGTACCTGGACGGAGAGGCATCGCGACGGAGCTTTTTCCAAGAGTTCGGCATCACCGCGGCGACGGTGCGCAACGCCGTCAAGCTACTCATCTCTCGAGGTCAGCAAGACCGCATCCACGACGAGCGCGAGGTGGATGCAGCCATCAAGGAAACCGTGTCTCTGCAAAGAGTTCCATCAGCGCCGAATGTACGTATACTAAAACTTGGAGGATCGACCCTCGCTATACTTATGCGCTCCCTTTGGGCGCAGGCTGCTCTTGGGTGCCGAAAGCCTCCTTAGGAAGGGTGACGGATTAACGGCGGCATGCCTGACGGGTTCTCTGTCTACTCACAGTGGAAAAGACATGGAAGTAACGTAATTACTTGTAATCCAGTACTTGTTTTTATTTGTAATGTAATTTGATTACTTTTTCAGTAAGGAATTACGGACAATTACTCGTTAGATTTATATCCGTCCTATCAGAGGGAGAGATAGAGTGGAAGCCCGTATAGTGTCCGTCTCCAAACTCGTCCGTGCGCTCTTTTTTTTCTATTTTTTCCTTTTCTTTTTTTACGTTGAACTACGGTTGTTTTTGTTTTTGTTTTTTTTGCGCTTGGAAGGGGTAGAAAGCTGGGAGATCGATGTCACGAAAACTTGGTCACGGAAGTGACGTTACACAGATAACACCGGAGCGCCGACCGATTTGCATCGCCGCGCTCCCTGACGGCGCGCCGTACATGCTGCCGGGAACCGCGCAGTGCGCACATGCGTCCTTTTAATCCAATAGCATTCCTTAGCTACCCCCCCCCTTTTCCGGGTTTCTAGTACTCTCTGGCCTCCTACTGCGCAGTAGGTATGCTCAGTAGACCATTTCAGCTCACATTCTCACTCTCCTCACATTCGAACCCTCTTCGAAGGTGACAAGGGTGGAAAGTTGGGCTAGTTGGTGATTCAGAATATTTAAAAAGCGCAACGAGACACGGACAAGGAGGATAGTCAGAGACACCGCTAACTTACAACTGAACTTTATTTCCGTAGTCACCTAGTATTATAACCGGTGTCATATAGGCATATATTAGTATATTGTTTTTGTTGTTTGATATAGTTTTTGTTGTTTGTTGTTTATTGTTAATACCGGTTATATACAGTTTTTTTTCTATTCTTTACAGATGTGTTAAAAAAAACATGAAAGTTACACTTATGCGGTTTGTGCGAGTGAGTTATACGGCCAGGGGGACATCATGTAGGTGGCTAATCTTTGCGATAAGTCGGCTAATTAATTAAGATTTGTTAATTAACTTTTTAAATAATGAAAATAGACATATGGTTCCAGTTAGAAACTTGCTGAGCGTCATCGAAAACCACTAAATCAGTAGTTTCCAGAAAGACTGAGCGCGTGGGAAGCGTAGTAGTGCACTAAAGTTACCACTCTTGAAGCAGGTACAAGGCTAGCGGTTGCGGTAAGGCGCCCGCGCGATTTTTCCGTCTCTTATCTAGCCCCAGCCTTGTACCTGCTCCACGAGTGGTAACTTCAGTACACTACTACGCTTCTCAGGCGCTCAGTCTTCCTGAAAACGACTGATTTAGTGGTTTTCGATGACGCTGAGCAAGTTTCTAACTGGAACCATATGTCTATTTTCATTATTTATAAAGTTAATTAACGAATTTAAATTGATTAGCCAACTTATTAAAAAAGTAGCCACCCTCATAATGTCCCCCTGACCGTATAACTCGCTCGCACAAACCGCATAAGTATAGCTTTCATGGCCTTTTTTTTAAACGAATCTGTAAAAAAAAAACTATACATTTATTGCGGGAATTTTCCCTTTCCGCTTTATCGGGAAATTTTGCAAGTTTAGTAGAAATATTTCAGCTAAAATTTTTTTCGCTAAACTTAGCGCGGAAAGTTTTTCGCTAAATTTAGCGGGGAATGTTTTCCAATAAATGTAGCGGAAAAATTTTCACGCTAAATTTAGCGGGAAGTCTTCAGCTAAACTTAGCGGGAAGTTTTTTCCCTATATTAGCGGGGAAATTTTTCTTCTAACCTTAGCGGGGAAAATTTTCCACTAAATTTCGCGGGGAAATTTTTCCGATAATTTTAGCGGGGATTTTTTACGCTAAATTTAGCGAGAAAATTTCCCGCCAAATTTAGCGGGGAAATATTCCGGCTAAAAGGCGCCGTGTGACGTAACGAGAGTCACGTACGTGTGACCTCGTGTTATTGATCATTTGCTTAATATCCTATCTATCGTTCTTGGTCTGTAATGAAGACTCCGCTAAAGCCTTAAATACCAGCAGCTTCAAACTACACTTTTTTACTTTATATAAATACCCAAAAATGCCGCGCAGCGTGTTTTGTCGTAAATTTGACCTGTTTGCTCCGTAGCATGTACTCGTTCACGTAGATACCGAGATATTTAACAGAAATATCTTCCTCGAGATCGAACCGTGTCGCCACCGTGCGGCTGAAATTGGAAACATGCGAAAGCGGGGATACTGCCGTGCGTCGTCTGTTACGGGCGCACGTTCAGAAGCATGGATCTCGACGACGCAAGCCCGTTTCCGCTTGAGCTCGGCCCTCCTTATTAAATGTTTTATGTTTTTGTTGTCATTTCTTCTTACTAAAGGTTGTGTTGTATCGTTTCACGTGCGTATAAATTCAGCAAAGCGATTATTATTAAGTCGGAAGCTTCCATAATCTTAGTGTGTAGGTCCCACGTCACGTATTTGTTATCTAGGACAAACCACAGCTTTCATAAAACATTGAGTGTTGATTCGAGCTGTGGTTTAATTGAAAAATTAATCCGACTGATCGCAACCCTTTTATAGAGTAATCAGTCGATAAATCTGTTAGTTGATTTTTCTCCGGTCATATTGCATGAAAGATGTTAAAAGTACACATTTGTTAATCAATTTTTACTATGCCGGCATATTGCATTCCCCTTTTAAACTTCAAGTTGTGACGCCTACGCCTTAACAGGCATACGCCTTTTAAAATGAAGTAATTTTAAGTTATTATAAAAACAGTATAATCATCCTTAGTGACAATCACAAGCCCCCTGAAGTGGTTTACCGTGCAAGCCTGTATTAGAGAAGAAATAAAAACGTAAAAAAAATGAAGGCAGGCATTTTTTTTACTTTTTGCTGACTTTCTTTCAGCACAAGATTCCGATTAAATAGCAAAGATAATCGCAATAAAGCATCACTCGATTATCTGAAGGTTAATAGATGAACTGCCCAGTCCCGATATACGTTAGGTGAGGGCGGAGACTGATCGGAAAGTCTCGTGAACGTCGCTAGCCCTCATCCGTAAAAAGAGTAGCTCTGACCGATGCTGTCTGTGTCGTGGTGCGGTTCGTTTGTTGGAGTTGCAGAGTCTACTATGTTTGAATAGAAGATTATTGAGCCAGATATTTATAATATTAGCCTCTTGACATGCGCGGCCCTCACCAAGAATACTGAAGCGGGTGAACCCACACTACAGAGAAGATCATTTAATAACACGAACGTTAATTGCTGCGTTGCTCGGTTACACCTGTTCATTACACTCGCGGCAGATATATTAGAACAGTTTGTTTCACTTATTTCAGTTGTCCTGCCAACGTGCAGTTTGCGGATCGTAAGCTAGAAGAGGCACTCTCTCTTCATCGCAACGTAGTAGAATTGTTCCTGACTACGAAACCTTACTCCACACCATGGCACAGTATAGGGAAACATTGGCTGCAGAGGAACTCAACAGCACGGTAATTTCCAATACAGCACTAACTTCTCTTCATGCTAAATATTTATATTACTGCAAAAGCTAAAAGTTAAAAAAAATGCATTGCACCTGAGATTTCACAGCCCACACTACGAGTATTACGTTATCCGGGTTGGAATTAATTGTTTTGTTGAATTCCACACTGGTGAACCCATACATCTATTTTAAAAGAAACAAATATTTAACACAAATAGTGCAGTTCACCCGGAGACAGGCATCCGTCGTGGTGATCCATGCTTCCCAACGTCTGCCTTCGACGCATCCATATACGAGCGGTGATTTAAATTTAGGCCGTACGCTGGTAACACGGTTCGATCTTCACTGAAGCACCAAACATACCGCACCATTTTCCGCTAGAATTGTTTTCTCACCGATATTATGCGACAAAATAAACGCAAGAATCTACGCCATCTCGCGCGCGAACGTGGAGAGCCTATGGGGCGGCCGTGCTTCCATCCCCGCTTTGGTGCTGATGATAGCGCGACAGTAGCGCCACCTCTAGGTTGATCTCGAGGCCAATATGTTTACATTTGCAATTAGTGCACTGTGTTGAATGAAGAAAATGTTTGGTGACAATACAACGTTTATGGGAATCTTGAAAACACTGATTCTGAAGAACAAGAACGTGAAGGTCCTCGTCAGTGGTTTGTGTATGCAGGGACTTAGACCAAACTTTTAGGAAAAGGAAGCATCCCTGAGTCTTCTGAGAATAAGCAGCGGCTGACATGGACAGTGGAGTTGAGAGAGCGTAGGACGGCCATAAGCGCGTGAGGGACGTCGACCTGCTATCACTGTGAATGATGCATGCTTCTTGATAATTTCTAAACGGCATAATCAGTTCAGATAAAAGTTTCTGTCTTAATATTTTTTGTGAAGTGTTGGTTCTGATGAGTTTAGTGAGCGAGAAACAACATAAAGTGTGGGTCATTCGGTCGGATAGATACCCTTCATCAAACAGCACTCTTAATGTAAAAGGATGTCCACCGAAACGTTTACTTTCAAGCAGCAGTCTTCGAAGTGTACTTGAATGCAAGTACCACATCTTGGTTTCACCGCAGTTAGTTTTAGTGAGGCTAAATAAGGGATGTTTTAAAATATTCCTTATTTAGGCACCATTCAAGAAATATAAATAACGTCATCTTCAGGAAATCATGTCTTGCAGTTCGCCAATACCGAACTCGGATTATTTCCAATATAGTGTGCGTGTCTAGACCAGAAATGGCAGTAATGACATTACTGTAATGAAATTACAGTAATTAAATTACTCTTTGGAGTAATGAGTAATGTAATTAATTACTTCTGTAGGCTAGTAATTTAGTAATGTAATGAATTACTTTCAGGCAGTAATTTCGAGAAAATTACTCATTACTTTTGAAATTACTTTTGTCTTAAATCAGAAAGTTCGTTTGTAAGCTTTAGAAGAGAAGATAAAATTTATTTTGAATGGTGGAATGTTGTGAAAAAGCATCAGAGGAAATAAATGACGGCCACCTGAGCGCAAAGCTTTGTATTAAGAGCCGGAAAGACGTACAAAGGAGGGCTGGAATATCGAAGAAGAAAAGCTTACGTGTAGACCTCGCTGGAAGGCAACGGCTTACGAACTCCAGGCACGACAGATTCACGGCGTCGCGTCATCACCACGATTCTATACTTCGTTCATCCCTAAGCTGACAGTTCATTGGGAGCTGCAAGCTAACCAGAACCAATCAAACATCTTCCTTTTATCACCTGTCTCGTACCTTTCTCTGCGCGTTGGTTCTGAACGAGAAAGTGGTTATGTGGCGAACGATAGACGTGTGACTGCTCCAACAAACACGTAGCTTCCACCGTTCATCCCTAAGCTGACAGTGCGTCAGCCAAGGGGTGAACGGCTCATAGGCTACAAGGCGACGGGAACATTACCAGTGAGTTAAACATAATTTAAAACCTGAGAGGACAGTACAAACAAATCCCCAGCCTTGTACTTTCGTCAAGCAAGATCAAACCGTAAGCTTCGACCATTTTCAACAAAAAATAACCAGAATAAATAGTTAATTCCAAATGCCTTGTCAAAGCCCGAGGACGTTTCGTGCGTCCTCGAGCATAGCAGGTGCCGCTCACGGTATGCCTTGCTGCCTTCCCTTGGGAAGTTTATATGGGAATAAACCAACATGCAGATATAGCCCCCCGTTTGTTGGAATGTACACAATTTAGGAAGCTCGCGCGATTCATCAACTGGCGACGCTTCTGCTTAGCAATTATCCAGGCTCTTTGTGTGACAATGCGCAAAAACTAGGGCTCTTCGGGTGTTTGGGGAAAATGCTTCTTGAAAGGAATGCCAGAGAATAGGTCAACTATATAGATTTTCTTGGGAGAACAGAATTAGATTGCGTCCGAGGCGGAAGGCAAACGTTTCACGTGACGTCTCCTGGTAAGAACCGAGCTGCCATTGCCCGACTTAACAAACTGACATGGACTGCAACTTCTAGATCATGAAGAGGGAAGCATATCACCCTTTTAGTAAGAACCTTCACAGTTGAATGAAGAGCGAAACCGGTGAGTCAACTGTCTTTCTGAGTCACATCTAATGAAGCTATTCATCGTGTTTAACACTTATGCCGTGTGCGCCAGCAAAACCACTGTTCAGTATGGTTCACCTTGGAGCACATAAGGTTGTTGCGGTGTAGACAGTAAGATCTGAGTTTTGTTACATATAAACCAACTCAGCTCTTTGACGTCACTTCATTGTGGTGGCGCTGCTGTCCGCATTGCGCATGCGCAGTGCCTCAATTCTCCCGGATATGGTTCCTGCACACGCGCTGTGCGGGCAAACAAGGACTTGTTTTGTAAACACTGTGTTGGTGTATGCAGTAAATAAAATGAGCACGACTTACTGCCTCAAGGTATTCAAAAGTAATGTCAAAGTAATTTCAAAGTAATTTCATTACTTTTACAAAGTAATTGTAATGTAATGTCATTACCTTTAGTCTGCAGTAATTTGTAATGTAATTTAGTTACATATTTGCAGTTTCCAGAAAAGTAATTAGTAATGTAATTTAATTACTTTTTGAAAGTAATTTTGCCATCTCTGGTCTAGACCTCCGATGTGCACTGTTGCGGGTTCATATACGATTCAATTCTGTCTCGGCTGATCAGCGCAAGACTTATTTATTTCGGACAGTTGTTCAAGTCGTTCAGAACTTTACAGATTCGTCCTCCTAAAATTAGTAACCTAATATAAAGGGTAGATTGTACTTAGTGTATTATATATATTTGTATTTTATTTTTGATCGCGACGAAAATTCGCTTTTCAAACACACTGTGGACAATACATGTATTTTGCGTGTTTCTCTGGAGTAATGCAAAAGTAATCGAGTAAATGAAGTAATTAATATAATATAATATTACTTATTACGGCAAGTAAGTTGTAACGGTAATCTATTACTTTTTAGGCCGAAGAATTTCATTAATTACTTTTGTGGAGTAACGGGCACAAGTCTGGATGGAATCACTCTACTTTCCCGTTGATTGTAGTCTTTGTGGTAGAAAAAACGAGCTTTGGGTCTGTGGATGGATGGATGGATGGATGGATTCTAGCGGCTGTACCTTTTATAACGGGCGGTAATTTGCGTCACCTAGCCTAGAAACTAAAACCTAAAGGTATGATTCCTCCCTTCGCCCTTCTAAGCCAATTTACTTACCCTCTGCGGTTTTGTAACTACACCAGACGGTGTGTGATATCACCCTAATAACCTCTAAAAGATCGGGCAAAAAAAAACAAAAAACACCCTGCCTTTTCTTTTGCGAGGGAATCGCCAATTTTCCTTTGGTCAAATCTAGTCGGCGTTACCTCAGCAACAGGCTCACTGGGAGACAGGGTTGAGACTTTGGGCCGGAGCCATGCACGAGGGATTCCCAATTTTCCTCTGTCCCGCCAGTCCCCAGCTGTGTTAGTTAGTTGCACGTCATTAAATTCTTCCTAGATAATTTCCACCAGTCTTCCAACCTCTTCTTTGTTATTAAAATGCACGTATCATCCATTGTTCCATCCTCGTCTGCAAACCCCAGTGCTCCGGCTAAATCCGTCACCCCCACCGGGATTGCGGGAGCAAGCCATGTGCACCTCAAAACCACATGCTATGTTGTCTCGAGTTCCCCTTGGCATACGACACACCGCGTGTCCATCCTCACCTCATACTTTGTCCTATATGTCCTAGTCCTTAATGCTCCTGTTCTAGCCTCAAATAACAACGAGCTCTCCCGTGAATTATCATACCAATGTTCCTTCCTTATTTCCTGCTTTCGTCCCCTATACAGTTAAAGCTGTATTTCTCTGCATTTTCCTCCCACATTTTTTTCCATGCTTCTTACTTCCCTTTTCACAGGGGTAGTCCTTTTTACTTCCTTTTCCACAAAGGCGTACCGTGAAATACGCCTTTGGTGGCTTACCGCGCAAGTGAGCGCCAAGAAGTCGTAGTAAGTATACATGCGAGCGTCTAACCTCGTCCTGTGTTACAGCCGTGGCAAAGGGACAGGAGTCCACGGACTCTCGCTGCCTGCTGTGTCACAAGAACGATCGCCAGGTGATCTTTTCCCCCTGCTTCCACCTGGTGGCCTGCGAAAGCTGCTCCGCGACTCTCCAAGTTTGTTCAGTCTGTAAGAAGCCCATAAAGGAGAACATCAAGGCTTTTCTTTCATGAGTCTTCAAATGAACACAAAACCAAATCATTTGGCGTGGTCGTTCCTCTCAGTCCAACTATATATCGTTGCTTTTCCAGCAACATCTGGGGCCGTGCGGCATGATTGCTTTGTAGAGATGCCTAGAAGTATACCCCAGATAGATTACTTTGATTACGCGGTTGAATCATGTTATGTTCTCTCTTGTAAATTGTTTTGGGTTTGAAAATAAAAAAAATGGGAAGGGAAAACAGAAGCGGCCAGTGGTTTCACGTCAAATATTTCTAGTCGGCGACAGGTTAAGAATCGAGTAAGTGCTCCGCCTCCAGGGCGCCTTCCGCCGGGCTTTGGCCGTGCGGGCGACGTCATCATTCATCGTTGTTGAATTGAACCGCAATAAAGAGCCAAGTCCTCCACTTATTTGGTTAACGACGCGTTTTACAACATTTTATACGTACCGGGTATTGAGAAAAGAGGACTGTGTTTTTCCCATTACAAAAATAAACTACGCGAACGCTCGGTTTCCGCCCAAATATAGCGTTAGCGGTACGGACCGGATGCTAAAACTTTCAGAACAATTATCTTATTCAAAAGATATTTCCTGTAACTTTTTATGGGAAAATGGGGCCCGTTTCTGGTAATTTGCGCCATTCAGCGCCATGTACTCGTGGGCTTTGCGGTTATATGTTCCCATTACAAATTTTCGAAAATCGCTTATAGCATTTGAATCGGATACTGATTTGTCTCTAAACTTTGGCACCTGGTCCGGACCGCCAGTGACACATTTGGGCAGAAACTGAGCGTCCAGTAACGCGTAATTTATTTTCGCGAAAAAAAAAAAAGAATTACCCATTTTTTGGGGACATCCTGTATTATGGTGGTGGTGGTGGTTGCGGGGAAAGGGGGGGGGGGGGGTCCGCATTCGAATAGTACTTGGCACTTCTTTTGAAAATTCGGAGCCAAAACTCCGATAGGCAACTGCGGAGGATGTCTGAAGCAAGCAGGCTTAGCAACGCCACGCGGAGGGCCTTGTATAGTTTTCAGAAATCGGTTGCAATCCCGGGGAGGGCATGACAACAGCCACGTAGCTTTCCCAAGCCATTCTCCGGTGTCGCTCGCCTCTTTCTTATCCTCCTCACTAATTTCCCTTTCAAATATCAATCACACGTGACCACTGATTGATTCATGGTTGCGTCTACGAACTGAGTGTCACCAGGTTCCACCGTCGTTTTGTTCATGCATGTTCGCAGCAGCCGACAACGTCTGCTGCCTT
Organism: Ixodes ricinus; assembly: GCA_037355805.1. Taxonomy (NCBI): domain Eukaryota; kingdom Metazoa; phylum Arthropoda; class Arachnida; order Ixodida; family Ixodidae; genus Ixodes; species Ixodes ricinus. The sequence goes on from JAZHYW010017825.1 coordinate 158,461, forward strand.
TTATTTGGTCATGTAACAATAAATTCAAGAAATTGTTTTTTTACACTCCGTTACCATGGTGCAAGTGGATACCAGCTTTCTAACCATGTGCATAACTTCATTCAGCATGATAATTGTGTATCGCATCAAAATAAATTTAAATAATTGCGAATTTTGACAGCGATTATTTTGTGCACACCCGTGTGAAATATTTTGTGGAGCGTACACACAACTGAGTTCACAATACGGTTGGGGGTGTTCTTGGTATGCAGCGCAACCAACATTGAACCATGCAGTTGACTTTGACTAGGGTGTTTTATTAATATGTGTCGTGACCAACGTTGGGAACTCAACTTCAAATGAACCTGCGGTTATTTCGCTGGGGCGTGCCAGATAACCTTCGTTGGTTTGGCTTACAAAACCCAAAGATCAAAATATTTACTTCGCTTTACCTTAGTTCAGAACGCAGCCGACGCTACGGGCTGATGAAGCCACTGAAGCAGCGCCAATTGAGCGCGATCCAGGGGCACACTATAGCACGACTGTCGATGCCATCAAAGTTGAAGCGAACGAAACTCCACTTCGATGAAGTCTACTCAGTGCTGCAAGTTGCAACAACGGGCTAAAATCCATCGTTTGAGCAGCTCGTTACTGCGAAGCTCAGGGGCCCTAATCTGGACACTTGGCGGAAAAGTCGGCGAGAAATTCGGCGGATATATGATTGGCCGGCGCCAAGGTCAAGTGTGGCGTTGGCCAATCGCGGCCGCCAGATTTCTCGCCGTCGCTTTCGCCAAGCGTCCAGCTTAGGCCCATTGTAATAAAAACCCGAGACTCAGTCTGTGTTCCTGAGTCTCGGGTTTTTATTACAATGAATCATCACCAGCTCGCTTGTTTTTTAAGTATTATTGCAGCTTAGGGCCCCAGGACGTAATCCAATACGCCTCGCAAGTGGGCTCATTTTCGTCTTCTGCGCATGAGAAAGGAAGTAGCGGGGACGTCAGAACACCGAGCTCTGGTTGGCTGACCGCGACCCCTATCTGAGCGTCGTCTGCTCCTCTGCAACGTCGTCTGCTCGCAACGTCGTCTGCGTCTGTCTTACCTTTCCAGCGCAAGAAGCAGACGAACTTGGCCTCCGCACAGGGGCGTGCCGGTGAACAAAACTCTCCGCGGAAGGTTTCTGCAGCCGTTCACACTGCAAAGCCCCATCTTGGTCTCGGCATCGCCACGCAGTTTCGTTTACTCAAACTGCTCAGCGGCTCGGCCCGTCCTCGTCGTGGCCCATCGTCCGCCCATCAGGGTCTCGCCGGTCTTGTCTTGACGCTGCTGCGGCTGCTCTCGTTGAGCCTACCAGACGCAGCGAGCGCAGTACTCCGGTGCGCACAACTGACACATCGCGCACCGCGTCCGCTCCTCGAGTTTTGTCATGTAAAACCCATAGAGTTAGTATAACGTACGATATAGGTTTAACTGGCGCTGTAGTCAGTTACAGGTTAAGAAAAGTTTTCGAGGGAAAGGAAGACCGGGGAGGAGAAAGCAGACGGAACGCTGGAGAAAGGAGGTTTCCTCCTCTCTCTTCAGCATTCCGGCAGCCTGTAGAGAGGGTCCATGTCAAATCATGGGGTGCGTTTGCAATTGAATGGCGGACGCCACCGGTCAAGATTGGTCGCGAGTCTGCATGACGCTGCGTTTTCGCGTGGCGAGGAGGAAAGCAGGCGGAAAGTCTGCAAGTACGGCCTCGGGGCGCTGCCAACTTGCTCGTTGCGCTCACTGGGGTGCGCCTGGGCGCGTCATAATGCGATTACGACCGGACGTAATCGGTTAGTGACGCGCCCAAGTGGACCCCAGTGATCGAGATGGCGGTCGGCGCCCTGAGGCAACACCTCCTAGAAATAAGGCTGTAGCGCTCTTCTCGTGACGTCGCAAAGGAAGGCCATCGGGGGCGCGCGTCGAAGCGAAGGCAACGCGCGTGGATCGATCGTCGTAACGCGCTTTTCGTCACATACGCGTGTCTTATTAGCTAAAATGAAAGATGCACATTGCAACGGGTCTGAGAAACACTTTATTACGTGTCAAAAACATTACGCCGCTAAATAATCGATACGAAATGGCACGAGGTATGCGTAGAAGACGTCTATAGAAAAATGTGGTTGTTCATGGAAATGCATTACCGGAAATCAATTTCCGACTGCTTGTATCCCGCTAAAATTTGCGACAGCACACTAGCGCCATTTGAACATCTAGCGTACATTATAATAACTCTATCGTAACACCTTCCCGAAGCACGACTGACCGCGACGAGCTGATGCTGGTCGCGGTCCGTAGTCTCCTCCTCAGGGCCTCGCCGCCACGGCCTCGACCGCCTCGACTTCGCTTACGCAAATCCTACCAGAGGAAGCGAGGGCAACGCTACGGCCACATCCTATACAACCAACCGTCCAACTCGCTTGTGGCAGGGTCCCGTGTACCCCAGGTGGGTGCAAGTATCGTCGGTATCGTTTCAACTTTATGGCTGGGCATCAGAAAAGTCCCGTGGTGCCCCCTCCCCGTGGTTGCAACGGACTAGCACATTTCCGGTTGTCGCAATCAGTGTCGGTTCTATAACTTCGCGGGCCACAGGCACCACAGGCGGTATTTTACCTTTTTCGGATGTTACTATATACAGGGCCAGTGCATACTGCCGACTATGCACTCGAGCACAGTAAACACAATTTTGTGTATTCACTTTCCAGGCTTGCTTTCTTTTCCACCTCTCTCTCTCTCTCTCTGTTTATTCACAGAATACCTACAGCTCTTCAAAGACATTCTCGTAAAAAAAAAAGGGGGGGGGGGGGATCCGCGCGATTAGACAGAAAATCACACTGTTGTCCACAGTGCTTACCACTTCCTCTGGTAGAAAATTCCATTCCCCGATTGATTTAACAAAGAAGGAGTTACAAATTACAACTAGCGTTTTATAGGAACACTCGAGAACCTTTCTCAAATTATCACAACTTGCTGAAACGTATACGTTGGACCCACAATGTACTAATACCAGTTTTGGAATATACCCTTTTCAAAATCCCATCAAGCAACATTGGTGGTCGCCATTCCTTGGACACGTAGCGTGTAACTGGACCAGAGTCCTCGTCGAACGCTGACGCAGTACTCGTTTCCAATACGAGCTGAGCAGAGTTCACGCCAAACTCTAGCCCTTGTATCCAATACATGCTCAAAGTATGTGATCAAGCAATGGCGGACAGGTGATGGCGCGGACTTTTGAAAAGGGTCTGCACAATCTTCACACACAAGATTAAATGGTCTAAAATTACAATCGTTATTTCAAAGTATTACGTAACAGAAATTGGCAAACTTTTATTCATAAAGGCAATGAAATGTTTTAGAAATAAAGGCGAACCCGTTGAATATATAAACAACTCAGGGCGAAAAATAGGTCACGGAGTGTCCAGCTATCCCAGCGCTGCTGTCCTCGGCGTCGTTTTCGTCTGGCGTAGCAGCCTGTGAAGAGACTTGCGTATCCATCTCCTGCTTCGTCTGTTGCCGCTCTTGCTGCTGGAGCTGCTGAAAAGGCTGGACTCGCTGAGGCTGGCTCTCATCCACGGCTTGCCTAGCAAGGCTGCTCCTGGCCAGCGCCACCCAGTGAAGGTAGCTGCCGGGCACGATGTCGTAGTTGACCCTCAGCACGGGCGGAGCTGCGGAACCGTTGTTCGGCCAGTCGAAGTCCTGCGGCTGGGACGCGAACGGCGGCACTGACGGTCGAGCTTCGTTTGAAGCGACGAAGCTGCGACTTGGGAGATATGGTTCCGTGAGCGGCCTGGCCTTCGAGTTCTGCGGCCTTTGGAACAGGGCAGTCAGCTCCAGGTGACCGCTGGTCGGCATGCAGCTGGGTCTCGGGGCTCCCCGAGGCTGCCACATAGGGTGTGGAATGGGCGGCTGAGCGGCAGGCATCAACTTCCAGCTGCCGCCGAAGAAGGAGGAGTCTTGCTGTGTCTGGTCGAAGGCGTGGAGTCGAACGTGCGAGCCGGAGGTCGAAATGGCGTCCGAGAATTCGCTTCTAACAGCTCTTGGCGCTAGGTTTTTGGCACGGTCTGTGTGGGTGGAGCAACGTTGTTCTCCGTATGGTTGGGAGATCGACTGCCCGGCAGTTACTCTGGGGAAGTAATCGAGAAGGTTTTTGGATGGCGTACTGCGGTAGCACTGGGGGTTGAAATTTCCCCTGAAAGAAAAGTGAGATTCAACCCTCTTAAAGGGATACTCAACGAAATTTCGGCGCTTATTTTTTGGTCTATACGTGTTCAAAGGAGCAGTATCACATCGGACACACCAATATCTTGTTAAAAAAGTCTCGAAAAGGAATTTTAAAACGAATTAAACGATTAGCAAAGAGCACCTCGTGGATGTCGCTAACGCCTCGTTTGTAATGCCCGTCCAGAAACCTTGACAGCTAGTGACGGTGAGTGTCTCGCCTCCGGCCACGACGAGAGAAGAGGGGAAGGAGGAACTCCCCTCTTCCCGAGGGTCGCTTTTGTGTGTCGCAGAAGTCGCTATTGTCCCCCTACAAAATTATAGAAGATTAACCCGTCACTCAAAATTCGTACAAAAGCAGCCGCTTCGGTGGCTGGAACGACTAGGCCATAATCTCGACGTCAGCTTCGCCGTAGCTTTGCTCGTCCCGAGACGACCTACGTAACGATTGCGTTGGATGTCACGTGCTCTAAGCTGGGCCTTCTCCGAGCGCTTGCCAGAGTGGGCCGTTTATAACGAAAAATACAGCCACCAGGATCAAAATACAAACGTGCGATTCTCATTTACGGATATTGTGGATCATATTCAACCTATTTTTCAACACGACGCGAATATTTCAAATTTCGTTGAAGTATCTCTTTAAAGGGATACCTCAACGAAATTTGAAATATACCCGTTGGGTTCAAAAATAGGTTGAATATGATCCACAATGTCCGTAAATGACAATCGCACGCTTGTATTTTGAGCCTGGTGGCTGTATTTTTCGTTATAAACGGCCCACTCTGGCAAGCGCTCGGAGAACAGCCAGCGGAGAGCACGTCACATCCAACGCAATCGTGACGTAGTTCGTCTCGGGACGAGCAAAGCTAAGGCGAGGCTGACGTCGAGAGGGCCTAGTCGTTCCAGCCACCGAAGCGGCTGCTTTTGTACGAATTTTGAGTGACGGGTTAATCTTCTATAATCTTGTAGGGGGACAATAGCGACTTCTGCGACACACAAAAGCGATTCTCGGGAAGAGGGGAGTTCCTCCTTCCCCCTTCTCTCGTCGTGGCCGGAGGCGAGACGATTTCCGTCACTAGCTGTCAAGGTTTCTAGACTAGCATTACAAACGAGGCGTTAGCGACATCCACCAGGTGCTCTTTGCTAATCATTTAATTCGTTTTAAAATTCCTTTTCGAGACTTTTTGTAACAAGATATTGGTGTGTCGGATGTGATACTGCTCTTTTGAACACATATGGACCAAAAAATGAGCGCCGAAATTTCGTTGTAGTATCCCTTTAAAGGGATACTATATATCGGAATTTCGGCGCTTATTTCTTGGTCTATTCGTGTTCAATGGAGCATTATCACATCAGACACACCAGTCTTCTTGAAAAAGACACGAAAATGAATTTTAAAACAAACGATTAGCAAAGAGCACCTGCTGGATGTCGCTAGCGCTTCGTTTGTAATGCCCGTCTAGGAACCTTGACAAGTAGTGACGGTGAGTGTCTCGCCTCCGGCCACGACGAGTGAAGAGCTGAAGGAGGAACTCCCTCTCTGAGACTCTTTTGTGTTTCTCAGAAGTCGCTATTGTCCCTCTACAAGATTATATATAGAAGATTAACCCATCACTCAAAATTTGTACAAGACAGCTTTGGGGTTACTTGCGGTGGCCCCAATCGCTGGTGTGCTTCGCCTGCTTTCAGCGGATGCAGAGCCTTTTAGCGGATGCTACGAGCCATCGGGGCCTATCCAAGGCCGTGTGAATGTAACGTGATTTTGGAAAGGGGGCACAGCGACGCGCGGAAAGCGTATCACGGGCTACGTCCACAGAGCGGGATTGGCTGGGATAGCTCGCAGCGTCCGCTGCGTCCGGACGTAAGGTCCCGAGACAAAGTACGTCACGATTGCGGCGGATGTGACGTGCTCTCCGCTCGCTGCTCTCCGAGCGCCTGCCAGAGTAGGCCGTTTATTAAGAAAAATACAGCCATCAGGCTGAAAATACAAACGTGCGATTGTCATTTACGGATATTGTGGATCATATTCAGCCTATTTGTGAACACGACGGGTATATTTCAAAGTTCGTTGAAGTATCCGTGTACAATTATGATTCATCAGAACACCAACAAAAATACGTCTACGAACCCAAATGTATACTAATGAAGGAATCTTCAGAACCTACCTAGTCATCTCAGACTTGCGCACGAGTAGAAATTTTCTCGCCAACGTGTCCTTGCTGACACGAACCTGGAAATCAAGATCATTTGTTTTATTTTTGCAGCTATATTTTCGATGTCACTCTTTTGACAATCCCTTCATTATTCTACCTCCCTTCTTCGCCCCCTCACCTCTCATGGGACATGAAAACTGCCCCCCATGGCTAACACAAATTTCCGGTTATTTCTACCTCATTTCAAATAAAAAAACAATTGAGTGGTAAAAAAACCAATCGCTAGTATTTGAAACATATTTATAGACTCAAGAAAGTTAAACGGAAAGACCACAAGGAATAAATAAATATTTTTACGATCTTGTTCAGCAATAGACTTTACAAAACCCCATCAAGCAACGTTGGCAGTCGCAAGGAAATATCCCAGCGATTGGGCATGAAGCGGAGTGCCCGGCCTCATGCTGACGCAGAAATTTTGTCCAATACATGCACAGATCAAATTAGGACTGCCTCGGATAATTGACGCAGCAGCTATAAGGCGTGTATTTTTGTAAAGCAGCTATTTGTATTGCGTCCTACTTTTTTGTTTGTTTTATGATAAGTGCGAGCGAAGGCCAGACATGCAAGTGCGAGCATGATGCTCAGAAAAATGTCTGTACAGCACTGTGTTAAGCGGAGGGGGGCGGAGAAAAGCTCACCGCAAAACCGTAAGATACGGAGAACAGCTCATTATACGAATATGTGAACCGATCCTTTACTCAAGACGTCTCTTAACTGTGTCTGGATGTCATATGTGCATGCGGACTGGCAGCCATAGCAGAGTCCGCGGCTTCTGAAGCGCGTGCTGACGGCGAGCTTGCAGTTAATTTGCAACGTGCATTCCACAGCATCAAGGTTGTCAGTCTTGGCAGCCTACATATGTGAGCTCGTTAAAAATTTGGGGGTTTTACTTGCCAAACCAACGATGGGCATCTGGCAATAGGTGAGCTCGTTCTGAGCAAGCATGCGTTGTGAACAGCGCACTCGTATATGGCGTCCAGTGGACAACCCCTATGCATATTTTTAATGTTTACAAATCCACAGCCCAGCGTGCGACCTCCACAGCCCAGCACACGTGCACTCGTGGCATCGGAAAGCGAGCAAAGCATGCGCCATATGTAGATGGTGTTCCAGTGAAGGCTTTCAAAAATCCCTAAAACTCCCTCAAAATGAAGGGGTTGAGGAAAAAAACATTACGAGAACCTGCCAGTTACGGCGGACGTCACCAAGTGCAAAAATAAACAAACAAAAAACTAGCTAAATAATTAGCTAAAATTTACTAATAACTTCTTTTATTAGTAGATAAATACATGGTTCCAATTAGAAACCTGCTGAGCATTATCAAAAACCACTAAATCAACTCATTTTTAAAGATAGAAGGCTAGTACATTTCACGGAGTTTCTGCGACGTTGCTGACGCAAGGTAGGCGGCGCTGAGTGAATCCACTAGTGAGGACGTTTGGGGAAGCGCAGGCCTGGTCTGCTAGGTGGTTCTTATGATTGCAAGTTTAGTGGCACATTGGCAACTAAATCCATAGTGTGCCAAACGCAAGAAACCCCACCAGTATCGAAGAAGTAGTGAAGTTACAGCTGGTGTAAAGAGCTAAAAAGTCGGACAAGATGGAATGGTACTAAATGTTGGCCACCAAGTGAAAAAAAATGCGAATGAAAGGGGAGGTAATCTTTAAAAAGGTTATAGGAAACGAGATCGGCGTTGGGAGCCCAGACGTCTGCAATGCCACACAATACCCAGGACAGTCGGCACTTTCCAAAAGTTCTCTCAAAGTTTCACAACCTCCCCACAAAGCAAGTACAGACGAGTCAGACGGGAGTGAACAATTCGTAAGCTGCCCAGAAGCAGTGATTTCCCTACACACCCCCTAGGGGAGGTACACTAGGGAGGGGGTACACCCCCCCCTTTGTTTTTCTGAAGGCACTCCCTTAATTCGCAACGACTCCTCTATTCTCAATGCCCCTCCACCCCCTAAAAATTTAGACCCTCCCCCCCCCCCCCTCATTTCAATTTTTGGGGAAACCCCTGCATAGAAGGATCTCAGAACGGCGTTCTCTATGAGAGGAACTCTCCCTCACCCCAAAGAGTTCAAGACAGCTTTGATGGTATGAAGTTCTGCATGTGGGACAGGCCGAGAGATGCTTTAATACATTTCCTCGAAGAGGCAGCGAGCTCATCTGATTTCTCGTTACCAGGAATACCCACCTGGCTGGGCATCTGCAAAATTTTTTATGTCCAAATTGAAGGGCCTATTGATCAGGGTCATACTCTCAGCTAATGAAGATATTAATATAAGAGAACTCTGCGAGTCGACAAAGAGTTCTGTGCTTGCATTATATTATTGTCTACTATATATAGTTGATGGCTAATGAGATCCCATACAATTCTGCAGCGAAAATGCTGCCAATAGGGTTAAGTTTTGTGGCTTTACTGAATGCGATGTAATAAACTGCACAACCTACGAAGTTTGATGTCTTTTCTCTGTCAGTATAAAAATTAATGTAGTTACCATACGACTGCTCGAAGACTGCGAATTCCTGCTGGAGAATGAGTGGAGTGACCAGTCACACGATGTTGGTCACTCTTACAAGCCTAGATTTCACACTTACGACGGCATAAGTTTGCCGATAGTCGGCTGTTTATGAAATATTTGCGACGGCAACTTCCGGTTTTCGAGACGTCTCGAGATGCCTGCTGCAGTCGAACCCCCCGGAAAAAAACAAAAATGACCTTCACTTTTTTCCTTCGCAACACAAGTCATGGACATCATGGACATCACAGCCACCTCAACCATTTTTCGAATGGTCTATGCCACTATGGCAAAGCGGCACGCATTTCTGCGGCGAAATCCAACGGTGTTCGGCAAAAACCCACGTGACTGCGGGGCGCGCGCCGACCCATCGTCATCGCCTTTCACACAAGTCATCTATGGCTAGACACGCTATCGGTCCTTCTCTCGCGCTATCGCCCTCGTCCTTAAACGTGCCAATGTGTCAAGAAACAAGATATTCGAGTACCGATTTAAGTTTGGTCTTGAAACACGGTATTGCATTACTGAACAATAACTGACAGATTGGATGAGTGAATGACAGATTGCGAGAAGTCACGACGAAGAAAACACTGCATAACGTACCTCACTCGTGAGGGAAACCACCAAGAACTCGCTTCCTTTGAGTGTGAAGCGGATGGCTGACGTGCCCGAGGGTAAGTGATCGTCCCTCAGTTCGAGGAGTCGCAGTGTAGGCTCGTACTCGCAGCCCACCTTCAGGGTCATCTGGAGCAGAAACAATGCCATGGAGCCAATTGCAGTCAGGGCTCCATCTCAAAGGCGCAGGCACTAGAGCGTACTTTAGGATGGGTATTCCTTGCGCAAGCGCTCAAGCAAAGCTCATGTCCTCGACATCAATTAGGAGGTCGAATCGAAACTGTATAAACAAATAAATGTATAAAAATCAGACTCCATTTGTATGGGCTGACTAAACTCTGTGCGACCAGTCAGGCCGTACACGATATATATGCACGGCACGAGGGTTGCCTGCGGCGGTTCTACACTCTTAACAGTAATTTCTATAGCTATACCTATAAACGGATGTATCTTCTTATTTAGAGGTGATCGACGGGCTTTGTTTTTAAAGGTTTCATCATTGTAACCTTCAGTGATTTCCCTATACCCCCCCGCCCCCCTTTTCTTTTTCTGAAGGCACGTCCCCTTAATTCGCAACAACTCCTCTACCCTCTACCCCCCCTACCCCTACCCCTACCCCCCCCTAAAAATTTAGACACCCCCCTAATTTCAATTTCTGGGGAAACCCCTGGTAACCTTGTTTCACAGGTTCAAAGAGCCAATCGTGCTGTTCGCGCTCAAATTTGGTTACCCTGTGTGGCTTGGACATTGTAACCTCTAGTGTGTACCCGATAGGAGCAACTCGTAACCTTTAATAGCGATTCACACACTTGCGTCGAGCCCGACCGGGTGTAACTGTAAATGTGTAAATCGCCCTTTAGGCAATAATTAGGAAAAAAAAAAAACAGCCCCCGCGAAGGAGGGTGGAGAGGGAGAGAGGAAGAAAAAGCGGTCCAAGAACAAAGGCATAAAAAAAAAGCAAGTGAGTTCGTTCAGCTTTTTCAGTGTTACGGATTCCTAATCCTAAACTACCCACGTAATCTCACGCGACCAAACGACCAGACTTTTCGCCGCCTTGACCGCCAGCGCGCGGCGTGATTTGTTGGTTGGGGCGGAAGAGCGGTGCACGGCGGTGGCGGTCGGGCGACTGTCATAATATTGTCACGAATGACAAGTGATGAGGCGGTGAATAACTGAGTAAACTAAACGTTTAATCGGGCGAACTTGTGCCCAAAAATAAAGGAAACAAATGATAGCAGTAGAGCGTCGCGGGCGTCGAAGTCGGCGAAGGAGCAGAGTCGAACGCTGGGGCGAAATTGACTGCGGCTCGCCACGCGGAGCCCCTTATGTGCATGCGTGGGCTTCTGGAATAATCGGCGTAGAAAGTTCGACGCGTAGAACATTCGGACCTCGAACAAGCAACAGGATTCTCGAATTTACCAGAATACTAGTTTGCAGGAATAAACAAAAGATGCGCCGCTTCCAGGAAGCGGCGCCCCGGCTTTCTCCGTGGAAGGCACGCGCGATAACCATTAGGCCACGAGCGCGCTGCCTACTTGGTCAGCTGCGCTCGCGGCCTTATTCCCCCTTTAAAAAGTGCATCGTCCCGATGCAGCACAAAACGAAAACAAAACAAATACAAAACAAAAGGAAAGCAGAATCGCGAGCCGCAGTTCACAGTTCACAGTTTGGCGAGAGTTCAAAGTTCTATCGTTCGTAATACGGCTTGAGGCGCACGACGTGGACGACTTCAGGTCGTGGTGGGCGGCGTGATGACGTTCTTGTTCCGTCGGGCATCACCTCGTAGTTAAGGTCTCCAAGTCGACGAAGCACTTTGTAGGGTCCAAAGTAGCGCTTTAGGAGTTTTTCGCTTAGACCGCGTCGTCGTATTGGGGTCCAAACCCACACACGGTCTCCGGGCTTGAAACGAACGTCGATCCGCCGAAGGTTGTAACGGGTAGCGTCGACACGTTGTTGCTCTTGAATTCGGAGTCGGGCGAGCTGGCGAACCTCTTCAGCTCGCTGAGCAACCACCTGGGCGTCGGAGACCCCATCGTCAGCTGGTTCGTGGGGTAGCATTGCGTCGAGCATTGTCGTTACTTTTCTGCCATGCACCAGCTGAAACGGGGTTACTCCTGTGGTCTCTTGCACCGCCGTGTTGCAAGCAAACGTGACGTAGGGTAACACCTCGTCCCAAGTCTTGTGCTCTACGTCGACATACATGGCGATCATGTCGGCGATAGTTTTGTTCAGCCGTTCTGTTAGTCCATTTGTCTGCGGATGGTACGCAGTGGTTCGACGGTGGCCGGTGCCACTAAGACGAAGGATCTCTTGCGTGAGCTGGGCCATGAACGACGATCCACGGTCTGTAATGAGGACTTCGGGGGCGCCGTGCCGGAGGACAATGGACTCGATAAAAAACTTGGCGACTTCCACAGCCGTACCAGATGGGAGGGCTTTCGTCTCTGCGTATACCGTGTGAGATAATCCGTGGCGACGATTATCCAGCGGTTTCCCGACGTTGACGGAGGGAAAGGGCCAAGTAAATCCATTCCGATCTGCTGAAACGGCCTGGACGGGTGAGCAATCGGATGCAGAAGTCCTGACGGCTTCGTCGGCGGTTTTTTTCGTCGCTGACACTCGTGGCATGATCGAATGTAGAGATGAACGGTCTTCGGTAGCCTCGGCCAGTAATACTTTTCTCGAATCCTGGCGAGCGTCCTGCTGTAGCCAAGGTGTCCAGCCGTTGGGTCGTCATGGCATCCTTGGAAAATTTCGTCTCGAAGGCTGGCAGGAATAACCAACAGCCATGCTGTATTGTTGTTGACGAAGTTCTCTTTGTACAGCACCCCTTGCCGCATGGAGAAGGTATGCAGGATTCTTAAGTAAGCACGGGGGACCGTACTCGCTTGTCCCTCTAAGTGCTCGATGAGCGCTCGAAGTTCAGGGTCGTCTCGTTGGAGTGCTGCCATGTCGCTGGCGTCCAAAGCGCCGAGGAAACACTCATCGTCGTCGTCTTCAATACAGGCAGGAGCTGCCTCGACAGGGGCTCTTGACAGGCAGTCGGCGTCATTGTGCTTCCGGCCGGACTTGTACACAACGGTCATGTCAAACTCCTGCAGTCGCAGGCTCCACCGGGCGAGGCGTCCGGAGGGGTCTTTCAGATTTGCGAGCCAGCAGAGCGAGTGGTGGTCCGTGACCACGCGAAAAGGACTTCCATACAAATATGGGCGAAACTTTGTTATTGCCCAGACGACAGCAAGGCACTCCTTTTCAGTTGTTGAGTAGTTCCTTTCCGCCTTAGACAGCGTCCGACTAGCGCATGCGATGACTCGCTCTGCCCCGTCCTGCTTTTGAACTATAGTCGGTGACAGGTCAAAAACGAAGAGGAAGCTCCTCCCACCCCTTTCCACTTCAGCCGAGCGAACGGTGGAGAGAAGGTCGCCTCCTCTCCACCGTTCGTTCCACTAAAGTGGAAAGGGGTGGGAGGAGCTTCCACTTCGTTCTTGTCCTGTCACCAACTATAGTACTGCGCCAAGTCCGGTGTTACTGGCGTCCGTTTGGATCTCTGTATCAGCGAACTGGTCGAAATGTCCAAGAATCGGAGGCGTCTGGAGTCTTCGTTTCAGCTCATCGAATGACCGCTGGTGTTCTTCCGTCCATTCGAACTTGACGGCGTCCTTCGTGAGGTGCGTCAGCGGTGCGGACAGCTTGGCGAAGTCCCGAACAAATCGTCTATAGTAGGCACAGAGTCCGAGGAATCTTCTCACTGCCTTCTTGTCAGATGGCGGCGTGAATGCAGCTACGGCGCGGGTCTTCTCGGGGTCAGGGAGAACACCTTTGTTGTTCACGACGTGGCCAAGGAACTTAAGTTCACCATAGGCGAATCGACACTTTGTTGGCTTGAGTGACAGGCCGGCGGTCTTGATGGCTTGAAGCACGGCTCGAAGTCGTTTCAGGTGCTCGTCAAAATCTCGGGAAAATACAACGACATCGTCGAGGTAGACGAGGCAGCTCTGCCATTTTAAACCTGCCAGCACGGTGTCCATGACACGCTGGAAGGTGGCTGGTGCTGTACAAAGTCCGAACGGCATCACTTTGAATTCGTACAGTCCGTCGGGAGTGACGAAGGCAGTTTTCTCCCGGTCGCGTTCGTCGACTTCAATCTGCCAGTAACCACTCTTCAGGTCCATCGACGAAAAATATCGGGAGTGGCGCAGTCGGTCTAACGTATCGTCGATGCGAGGGAGCGGATAAACGTCCTTCTTCGTCACAGCGTTCAGTCGACGATAGTCCACGCAGAACCGCAGGGTTCCGTCCTTCTTCTTCACAAGGACGACTGGGGACGCCCATGGACTTCTTGAGGGTTGAATGATGTCGTCGTCGAGCATCTCCTGGACTTGATCTTGACTCACCTTCCTTTCCTTTAAAGTCCGACCCACAGAAACGTCTTCTACCTGGGAAAAAACCGGTTCCCAGTTTCCTTCTCTCCATTCCCTCTCGCCCACTTTTCCCCTCCTCTCCGCACAGGAGCGGATCTCTGAACTACTCCCAGTAGAGAGGAGGAGGGTCTCCCTCTTTCTGAAATGAAACGGAGGAATTGAGGGAGAGTTTCCTTCTCTCTGCTTTTTGGTCGGCCTTTAAGGAGACTCGATACGGCGACTGGTGGACAGGGAGCGCGTCGTCGTGGGTAACAATGCGATGTTTCGCCATTGGAGTTTGGCGAACTTTCGACGATGTGGCAAAACAGTCACTGTATTCGGCGAGGAGATCAACCAGTTGCCGGCGCTTAGGACCTGGGAGTTCGGGGTCAATGTCGAACTGCAGCGGCGACGTGCTTTTCTGCTGTGACAGCGAGGTTTTCTCAGAGATTTCGGTGACCACGGCTGGCGTCTGAAGCTCCTCGATGTGGCCTACGGTGGTACCCTTCGTCAGGTGTTGCGGCTCCTCTCGAAAATTTGTCACGAGAACAGTTGTACGTCCTTCTTGGAGATCCGTTACGCCTCGTGCGACGCCAATTCCTTTTTCAAGGAGCAGTTGGATGCTGCCTTCCAGAAGAGCTTCACCGTGCATGGCTGCGTCGGTTACGACAGTGACGAAAACACTCGACCGCGGCGGCAGGTTCACATGGTCGGCGATAACTCGAATCGCGGCTGACGTCGTGTTGGTCTCCAGTGGCGGCAAAACAGGCTTTAACAGCGTCAACTGGTTTGCCCCGAGGTCAATGACGGCGCCGTACTCGCAGAGAAAAAAATTGGTTTGCTCTTTATGTTTATACAGCCTTGATGGGGAGATGCGCCTCAACGGGTAATCGGTCTCTTGCTGTAGATGAGAAATTTAGCCAGTGCAGTACAACCGCTAACCTGGGGGTTTTAACGTGCATCACGCAGTAGTGATCACACGAACGCGTGCCGGTACGAAACTCATCCAGATCGAAACGGGCGGGGGCGGTGGGGAATCGAACCCAGGAGGTTCCCAGCGCAAGCTTTCGCTCCACCCTCCGAGCTGAGACGCGTTAGCCCACTCGGCCACTTCCTCCCCTACTCGCA
This sequence comes from Ixodes ricinus, assembly GCA_037355805.1. Classification (NCBI taxonomy): domain Eukaryota; kingdom Metazoa; phylum Arthropoda; class Arachnida; order Ixodida; family Ixodidae; genus Ixodes; species Ixodes ricinus. Next base: position 173,560 of record JAZHYW010017825.1, read on the forward strand.
GAGAAAGTCCATTCCGAGAATAACGTCCCTCGAACAGTCTTGCAGAACGACGAACTTGACAGGGCACGTCCACCGTGGATCTGGACGCGAGCAGTGCATCTCCCGACTGGTGTGATGAGGTGCCCTCCGGCGGTTCGTATTTGAGGTCCATCCCAAGGCGTCGTGACTTTTCGAAGACGGCGGGAGAGCCTCCCACTCAAAACTGAGTAGTCTGCTCCGGTGTCGACGAGTGCCGTCGCGTCGTGGCCGTCGATGATAACGTTTAGGTTGTTGGACGCCGTTGCAGGAGCGTCGTTTCGGTCTCTGGTAGCGTTCGAGTGGGGGCCCTCCGACGTTCGTGGAGGATCTTGGCGTCGGTCGTCTTCGGCAACTCCACCTCCAGGGGTTGCCGCGCCTAGTTTCCCCGGCGAGGAGCGAGGGGTGACAGGCTTTCACGTCGGGGTCGGTGCATCGGCGAAGCTGGACGTCGTGGCGATGGCGACCGGAACTCTCGGCGGGACGCAGGCTCGGGGGACTGAGGTCGTCGCAAGTACTCGTCGATCTCCCGAGGTCGTTCACCATAACGAGGGCGCGGGTCGTTCGGGTGGAACCCGCGCAGCCCAAGTCGTCGGTATGGGCATCGGCGGTACACATGGTCAGCTTCCCCGCAGTGGTAACACAGAGGACGTCGGTCGGGCGTTCGCCACGCGTCGGTCTTCCGGGGTGCGCGGGGCTCCTGGCAGGCGTACTGGACCTGGTCGTCGTGGCGTCGGTCGTTCTGCGGCGCAGGAGACTGGCGTCGTGGAGGCGCGATATAGGCGCGAGGAGGAGGTGGTGGCCGTCGGGCCAGTGCGGCGTAAGTCAGCGTGGGTTCTTCGGGGACTGCTACGCTGATGGGGGCCTCTGGTTGAATGGCTCTCTGCACCTCTTACCGCACGACCTCGGCGATGGAGAGCGAAGCCGGTCGGTCAGCGGCGGGTAGGATCTTGCGGAGCTCTTCTCGGACGATCTCCCGAAGGCTGTCAACACCGCTGGTATTTGGGTCCAGTAGGGAAGCTGCGACGGTTGGAGCAGTGGGCGCGCTGGCGAGGCGGTGGTAGTGGCTTGCTCGGGCCGTCAGTGCGCGCTCGATGTTGGTGGCCTCACTCACAAAAGCATCGACGGTCGTCGGGGGATTGCGGACCAGGCCTCCGAAAATTTCCGCCTTGACGCCACGCATGAGGACTCGAAGTTTATTTTCCTCGGCGGCCTCCGGATCGGCTCGAGCACTAAGACGCAGGACATCCTCAACAAAGCTGGTCACGCTTTCGTTGGGGCCCTGCACTCTTGTTTGAAGAAGGTCCTCTGCTCGCTGGCGACGGTGGTGGTTAAGGAATGTCCGCTTCAGTTCGGCGACGCAGGACTCCCATGTAGTAAAGGAGGCTTCGTGGTTTTTCAAACCAGTGCCTCGAGGTGCCCTCCAGCGAGAAGTACAGGTTCTGGAGGCGCTGCTCAGCCGTCCATCCGTTGTGGCGAGCTACACGTTCGTAATGCTCCAGCCAGTCTTCGATATTCTCATGGGCTTCGCCGTGAAAGGTCGTCGGAGTGCGGGGAGTGACGGGCAGGTAAATGATGCTAGAAGCGGCCGGGGTCTGCGACTGCTGGTCGTTCATTGTCGGCCACGTTGGCTGCTTGGTCCTCGGTGGCAGAAGTCCGTGTTCCGGGTGTAGACCTTGGAGGCGGCGACTTGATCGGGCCTCGATCTGGTCTTCGTCGGGTCCTCCGGAGCTTGGATTCCGACCTGTACTGCGGGAACTTGGAGGGGTGCGCTGCACGGACGTGCGGTACCCCGCACCTCCACCAAAATGTCACGAATGACAAGTGATGAGGCGGTGAATAACTGAGTAAACTAAACGTTTAATCGGGCGAACTTGTGCCCAAAAATAAAGAAGGAAACAAAAGATAGCAGTAGAGCGTCGCGGGCGTCGAAGCCGGCGCAAGAGCAGAGTCGAACGCTGGGGCGAAACTGACTGCGGCTCGCCACGCGGAGCCCCTTATGTGCATGCGTGGGCTTCTGGAATAATCGGCGTAGAAAGTTCGACGCGTAGAACATTCGGGCCTCGAACAAGCAACAGGATTCTCGAATTTACCAGAATACTAGTTTGCAGGAATAAACAAAAGATGCGCCGCTTCCAGGAATCGAACCCTGGCTTTCTGCGTGGAAGGCACGCGCGATAACCGTTAGGCCACGAGCGCGCTGCCTAATTGGTCAGCTGCGCTCGAGGCAATATCGACGGGCTTTTTTTCTTTTGTGGCCTATTTCTGCGAGTTGTGGGAAACTGCCACAAGTTTGATACGGTACTTTTTTTTACTTGTACAGAAATAATTTATTTTGGGTACATATCGGGGTAGGAGGACTTGATTTCTTTTTATTTAGGTCGCCATGGCGGCTATGACAAACAGACGTTCTGAATTTTGAGAGGAAGACTGAGTGCATATAGCTACCTCGTGGAAACTGAATCGCTCGGTGCAAATACCCCACAACTGAAGTGTGGATGTTGCCAGCATGCACCGTCGGCACTTGGTAACCTGGGACCACTGGGTTAAGTGGATGTTCGATATTCTTCTAAGAGGTAATTAGAGAAAGTTATATTTGAATCAGGGTATCGAACCCGAACCGCACCACTATTTTTCGCCGAACCGCCATTTTTCGCCGAACTGGAACTGAACCGGACCGAAATCTTGGCTGCCATCTTGGAATTGAACCGGAAAAAATGTAACGGTAACCGGTTCAAAACGGTTCATGGTATTTTTTTCTTTTTTGCTTTGCTGTTTGTATTACAAATTGAATACTGTAAAACCCTTTCTTTTCGGGTCCCCGATTTTTCGCGAATCGGGCAGCGGGGTCGCATTGGCGGTTATTAAATTTCGCGATGTATAAAGGCTGGAATTTGCCTCTACAGGCAATAAAAATATTCGTGCCCATTCGCGAAAATTAGGGGCACGTGAACATCAAGGGTTTTCTAGTATTTGGGAATCGAGAATTGACAGCTGTATTTCTATGAATTGTTCAAATCGCCATATACAGGATTGCAATGTATGAGACATTGTGGGTTTTCGTGACGCTTTTCTATTGCCACTATGGTGAGCCATGTGTCACGTGCTCACGTGAAGTCTGTGGGAACCTTGGGGTTCCCTCTATCCCTATCTAGGTCTAGCTTCGAGCAGGCCGTGGGAGTCGTCGTCACCAATGGCGGCGGCGGCATCCCGGATACAAAGAACCACGAGGTCGAATTCCCCGAAGGGGCCGGCCCTCCCTTGCCCATTTTGGGTGAACGCGCCTTCGGCACACCCTTGAGAGTTATAATGGACGCGACTGCTAGTGGCCTCCCCGGGCGCGTCCATTCTCCGAGGCTACATAAGCTGGCCACGAAGGAGTGCCAGGGGCTCTCGTCGGCGGAGGCCCTGGCTCTACGGAGCTCGGTGTTTCTTTGTGGGCCTCCGACTTCCCGTGAATCTGTCTAATGCGGCAGCGCGGGAAACCGACCGGGTGATACTGGCAAATGAGCCAGCGCCCAGACTTTTCTTATTTAAGAGCGAAGCGTGTTGGCATTTCAGTCAATAAACATGTCTTTATCCGGATCCAAAGAACCTTCTTGTTTCTAAGTGGTACCCCCCAAAGGGGAATCCCACAAGTCCTGGGGGCAAGACATGTCAAGTAACGTCATGTGACCCCGTGACGTCACGTGACTCACTGCGTCAAGTCGATTTAAATTGAGAACATCACGGGATGTATTAACGTCGGTGACACCGTGACGTAACATGAAATCGCGACTTCGTACCGGGAATCATGTGACACCGTGATGTACGCGATATTCATGACACCCAGTCGAGTGCTCGGATTCATGACAATTAAGCATCGCCAAACATTCGGGTAACGCCTCGTGTTCAATTAAATATGATAATAGCCCAACTCAAACAATATCTGAAGCTCAGTCCATGCCCTATGCTTTGCCAACCCCAGCGCATGACTATGATAAACACTGACGGTATATAATTAGCGTCAGATCACGTGGCTGCTTGTTCCAATTGCGGGTTGAAGAAGCTGTTGTTTTCCTTTGTTTTTTCTGTGTCTGCCATTGCGCGGAGGGGAAATCTAAGGGATGTTATTTGCAAGCTATATCAACGTCAGGGATTACTTCTTAGGTGTATTTACTGAAAGTACGAAAAATGTGGCACGACCCATTTTACATGTATACACATCATTGGGGCACCCCAGCATGTTTTCGTTGTTGCTAAAGTGCCTCAGAAAGTTGTCGCCGACAATGAGGGTACTGAAAGGACTAAATGTGCCTTTTTAATCTGACTTGCATAGACCTACAAGTGTGTGCGGAAGGGATACTTGAAAAGAAATATGGCCCCAGAGGGACAGCCGAACGTTGGCAGCCCCGAGTCTCACAGGAGTGTCGTTCTCAAGTTCTCCAAGTTGAGACCACCTCTGTATTTTGTTTACTTCACAGGTGTGTGGAAAATATAATCCATGGAAAATTACTCTTAACAAGTGACAGCAATATAATTGTCAAATTAACACCCCCAAACGAAAAAAGAAAACAGTCCCACAAAAATAAAAAATGGTAGGAGAAAAAAAAACAGAAGAAAAGAAAGGGAAAGGACGGTAAGTTAGCGTTAAAAAAAAAAAAAAAAACCAAAGTACTGTGTTGTGAAGGTTCCTCTGCCCCGTATCTTCGCCTCAGACCAGAAAGCGTGGCCCAAGAAACTACTTTGTTTGCAAAAACACTTTTGCCAGATAGCTCGTTTTCGTCGTGCCAGACGCTCGCGCCGTTCCTCACGACGATACACCAAGAATAATTTGTGCCTCTCAAATACATGGCTTGCACCGAACGCGAACCTTCAGCAGCGTGCATTTTGCACCGCCGGATTTTATTTTCTCATCATATCACAATGACCACCAGCGCATAGTGGGATGACTCACGTGCAAACCATGTTAAACAGTAAAGCTATCTGATGAAATGTGATGTTCGCAACCAGTGGCGTAGGCAAAGGGGAGGGGGGGGTTTGGGTGCAACCAAGTAGTGCAACCAACCTCTGCTGCGTCGCGCGATGACAGCGCAGCAAAGGTTGGTTGCACTATTTGTCCACGGGGCGCGGTGCCGTCGGGGTCTAGATGCGCTCCAATAGCAAGCCGAAACATAAAAACCCGTCAAATTTGCGCGGTGTTTCAGAGCGCCGTAAAATGCTGCGCGTGCCTTCTATCGTTATGAAATTTGTTGATTTAGTGTTTTTCGATGATGCTGAGCAATTTTCTAATTGAAACCATGCCCTCCCTATTGAAAAATATTTTTTACCGAAATGTCATTTCCAGTAAAAGTCTATTTTACTGGATTATGGGACTGTTTTCGCTTCCAGTAAAGCCGTAGTTTACCGGAATGTCACCGGATTTCTTACTGGAATGTCACCGGTTGCTTTACAGGAATGTCACCAAACCTTTTACCCGAATGTCACCAGATTTTTACCAGAATGTCACCGAATTTTTGCCGAAAGTTTATTTCCAGTAAAAATCTATTTTACTGGATTATGGGACTCTTTACTTCCAGTAAAGCCAGAATTATCCAGATCACCAGATAATAATAGTAATGTCTTTATTATCTTTGAAAAAATACATGCGTGCGTGCTGGCCCACGAAAGCAAAGATGCTTGTATGTGAGACCAGGCAGCCAACAAAAATACCGTGACACAGTGAACACTGGAGAAACAAAGCAAAGAAACAACAATAATGTAGGAATGTGGGCAACGAATAGGCACTAAGTAATTATATAATTATTATTGCGCGAGCGTGAGGCACCATTCTCTTACAATCCGTTTTACCGCACGAAAAGATGATAAGTTAAGCAAAGACTCTGGCAAACCGTTGAAGATTGGCGGAATTTACCGTGTTTTTTCTTTATTTTTTCGGAAGTCAACGGAAGGCACTTAGGAGGAAACCTGTGAACGGTGGTTAGTGAATGTTTACCAGATGCTGGACGATTCGGTAACAATTAAAGTGGTTAGTCCATATAGACCTGAAGGTTCTCTGTATTTATTTAACCGGGTCGATACCAGTGAAACAATTTGCACAGCTGTAGACAAAAGCAATCAGACCAAATAGGAACAACCGAGTTCTTTGTCGCAAAAGATATCTTTCAAGGTACTCGCAATGCCGCTGGGTAAATTCCTAGACGTACGGTAATAAAACCGAGCAGGTGCACCACACGTATACTCCTCAGTAGCACGTTTAGCGAAAACAGCTGAAGGTTCCATGTATTTATTTAACAGGGTCGATACCAGTGAAACAATTTGCACAGCTGTAGACAAAAGCAATTCAGACCAAATAGGAACAACCAAGTTCTTTGTCGCAAGAAATATCTTTCTAGGTACTCACAATGCCGCTGGGTAAATACCTAGATGTACGGTAGTTCAACTAATAAAACCGAGCAGGTGCACCACACGGACACACACACGTACTGTCAGTAGCACGTTTAGCGAAAACCACGAACGCGCGGAACGAACATCCACCGCCGTTGAGAAATCACGGGCACAGATCACGATGTCGTCCCTGATGCCGTCGCCGCGGGTGCACCAGGCGGACACATACCAGACTTGTTCCTATCTCAAATACTCTATCAAGATACTGTATTTCAAATACTTTTGAAGTATCTTGGTGTCTTGCAAATACTTTTGATTGAGGGTATTTGATACTCTAATTTAGTTACATTTTTTGAGTATCTTGCACTCATTATATCAAATACATTTTTCACATTCCGCCATGTTCCAAGTTTTTCGGTATGAAGTGGCATGGGCGTGGCACGAGCAAACGTGAACATTCTTTCGAGCAACCAAATCCTGTTGCTAGCTTTGATTAGCTACGGCGACTTTGATTGAGCTCGTGACAACATAGTTTTTTGCCGATTGTGACATATTTCAGCCCAAAGTTCGTACAATGAAGGTTTTCCCCTCGCCTTCCCAAAGGCGCCTTTTGTTTTCTAGAGTTTCCCCCAAAAGTCCTCAAACAAAAGGGGTGGTTTTACGGATGTAAAGATTGCCGCACTGAGACGCAACACAGACCGGGAAACGACCTACGACAACAATGCAGACTTGAGTTTCAAAAAAATAACAAATAGAAGGAAATGGGAAGTGTACACACAGACACACAAAAAAGACATTTTTGTTTTGCTTGTTGTATATTTGACCCCGCTACAGCAAAACATGGAGGTTTTTTTATTTTCATTTTTGTCGTTAGTCCGTCACTTACTGCTCTCGGGAACACTGTCTGTAAACGAACATTGATAAGCAGAGAACAGGACAGGAAATGAACTGCGAGCTAAAGGCACTCAAAATGCCAACAAAGCGTCCCCCAACGTTGACTCGTTGAGTGCCTTTCTGAAGGCAACCTACTTGAAGAAGGTGCGACCATTGCCGCGGCTATTATGTGGGTTCTCTTTGTTATCCATTCACTCATATCCGTATCCGAAGTTCGTTTATATGTGAACTATTGTAGTTAAAGGGACCATGAAATGACCTTTTCACTTTTGCCAGATAACTTTTTACATTAAAGAGGATACTACAACGAAATTTCGGCACTCATTTTTTGGTCTATATGTGTTCAAAGGAGTAGTATCACATTGAACACACCAATATCTTGTTAAAAGCCACGAAAAGGAATTTTAAAATTAATTAAACGATTAGCAAAAGAGCACCTGGTGGATGTCGCTAACGCCTCGTTTGTAATGCCCGTCTAGGAACCTTGACAGCTAGTGACGGTTATTGTCTCGCCTCCGGCCACGACGAGAGAAAGGGGAAGGAGAAACTCCCCCTTCCCGAGAATTCCCTTTGTGTCCCAGAAGTCGCTATTGTCCCCTTACAAGATTAAAGAATATTAACCCGTCACTAAAAATTCTGCACAAAAGCAGCCGCTTCGGTGGCTGGAACGACTAGGCCATCCTCTCGACGTCAACTTCACCGTAGCTTTGCTCGTCCCGAGACGAACTACGTCACGATTGCGTTGGATGTCACGTGCTGTCCGCTGGCTGTTCTCCGAGCGCTTGCCAGAGTGGGCCGTTTATAACGAAAAATACAGCCACCAGGCTCAAAATACAAACGTGCGATTGTCATTTACGGATATTGTGGATCATATTCATACTATTTTTTAACACGACGGGTATATTTCAAATTTCGTAGAAATATCCCTTTAAACCTTCAACGTTCACTGAATGCCGAACAGGCATCCGTTTTCGTCTCGGTTTATTAACTTCTACACAAAAAATTAATGAAATATCGACTTTTTCTTTCTCTCAACTGACCGCAAAACAAGTTGCGGCGTAATTTTGACGGTCGTGACGTACCCTGGCATAGGAACCGGAAGTTCTCTCGGCTGTAGGAGATTGGGAGCGCTAGCGGCGGCGAGTTGAAGGTGCGCCGGTAGGTTTTACTGCGCTGACGTCACCGACGTATTTTCTGAATCGGCGCCTCTCATCGCCGCGATAGCCATGGACACATCGCAGCTGAGCGAAATTCAATGAGATATGTTGCGCTACAGCGACAGCATGGGACTAGTCCCATACGCCGGTATGCCTGTTGAAAAGTGCGCCGAGTCTTCCGGTGAAGACTCCAGAAGTCAACCCAACTGTCATTGTTGGTAAAGGGCGGCCCGTGTCAGTCGTTTGCAAAGCGACGTAGATGGAAACAAATTGCCGCGGCGTTTTTCGCGGCCTCGGAGATGCAGGAGCGAGCTGACGTTAAAAAAGATACGTTTGAACTACGACAGTGTCAGCAAGAGCCACGTAAATACCTGTTCACACTCGGAGCGGACGCGCGCGTTTGATGGAAGTGCTGTATTCGCGCTGTTGGTAAGCGCTTCGGGACCGATCTTTTACGATTACAACTCGATACTGACGTGACACTCGGCAAAGGAAGGTTGGACCGGCATTGCACGTAGCTCCCACGAACTGTTATAGCTCGACAGTGACGTGCAGTCGTGTCAGAATAAAAATGGCATACTAATAACAAAGTGTACATACCGTGTTACGAAGGTAATCCATACGGCGTTTATTTGAGCTCTATATTACACAAAACGAGAAGATAGAATCGACGAGAGTCCCTTTTTGACGACAGTGTTCGTAACACTGCCTCGGGAAACAAAGGGAAGAGATTGACCTCATCTCTTAATCTAAAATTGAGGTCAGCGATCAAACTATAATACGGGGAGGGTCCACAAGGGTCGCGCCGGCATATTCCATTCAGCACGCCAGCCGGTCGTGGGCAGACGGTCTTGGCCAAGTACCGCTGAAGCAACGCTGCGCCGAGTCGGAGTGCCTGCTAGGCCTATCTGCCGAGCTCGCTTGGTCGGGGTCGATGGATTCGTGGCCGTTGTTGCTTTTCTCGGGTGTTTGTGGATCCAGCGTACTTGTTCGTCGTGGTCTGTTTCAAGTACTTTTTCTTGCTGCTTGAAGTCGGAACGCGCGAGAAGAACACGTGGAAAAATAAACGCTCGTTGGTCGTCGCGACCAAGTTGACCAAGTAACTGAGCGACGCTGTCGGCCCTACTGCGCACGCGCAGTAGTTGCTTCGTTTACCGCACGATAGATGGCGCTTGGCTCTCAGCATTATCAAATTTGGCAATTTTCGTCACATCTCTAATTATGCTACAAAATGTGGATCTGAATATTATTTCACAAAACTTTTAGGAAACATTCGCCGGCTATTTATTGTTTACGATCGCGGTGCTGGTGAGGTAGGCTCTTACCCAATAGGTGACGTGGATTCGGCTGACGTGCTGCGATTCCGCGGATGCATCGCTGTGAAAAGGCAGAGAGCTTTCGAAGGAAAGAAGGCGCAAAAGAGTCCAGTTTTCTTTTAAAAGTTCAATAGCGAAGATTTTTTTTTTGGCTCCCTATTTTTGTGTTTCTTTTCACACCTTTTACGACGATTGGTGGATGAAATTCGATTTCAGAATCGTTTCATGGTCCCTTTGAACGATGCATCTAATGTGCATTGCAGGACGTGATATTCAGCGATGTCACTATTGGCGAGGCGCTCTGTCCCGTTTGTTGTCCCCACACCTCGGTGTTTACCCAACACAGGGCCTGTGCACATGCCCACAGGCCTTGTGGGAATGTCCATGTCATTTACAGTATTGCCGCCCGCAGAGCCGAGAAAGAACGCTCGGTTACGGTCTTCTAGAAGATTCCCATTCATTCTCGCACTAGTTGTAACTTTCCCTTTGCTTTGTTGTTCTCGAAAGTGCCAGTTCATCCTCGCCCCGAGCGCGCGACGCCCGAGCCTCCTTTGCCGAACTTTCGAGATAGCGACGCACTGTAGATAAGCAGCTACCCGCGACCTTGTCGAGTCAGAGAGTCCCGCGCGCTCTGTGTCGCCGCCGAATCGCCGCCTGCTTTTCTGCTGCCTCGACGCTCTTTCGTTCTTTACTTATTTTTGGTTGGCACAAGTTCGCCTATTAAACCGTTATTTTTGAGTTCACTGATCGTCTTCGTGTCACCTCCGTTCGTGACATTTCTGGTGGAGGTGCGGGGTATGAAACCCGTGCAGCGTACCCCTACAAGAACTCGTTCAGCAAGCCCCATTTCCCGACGACCTTCCGTTGAAGACTCGGAGCATCGTGCCAGCCGCCGTCTTCAAGGGCAAGCTCCTGAACTCGGACCTCTCCCGGCGAGGACAAGGCAAGTGACAACGACGATGGCTTCCTCGACGGCGCAGACCACAGTAGCAGCCCCCGTCGTTTACCTGCCCGTCGCCCCTCGGACTCCGACGCCTTTCCACGGGGAGATCCACGAGGACGTCGAGGACTGGATCCAACATTACGAGCGCGTGGCACGCCATAACGGATGGACCGCCGAGCAGTACCTGCAGAACCTCTACTTTTCGTTGGAGGGCACTGCGAGGCACTGGTTCGAGAACCACGAGGCTGCGCTCACGTCGTGGGACGCCTGCGTCACCGAGCTGAAGCGGGCGTTCATGAACCAGCATCGCAGGCAGCGGGCCGAAGACCTTCTTCAGGCGAGGACTCAAGGCCCCAACGAAACAGTCACCAGTTTCGTTGAAGACATCCTCCGCCTGAGCAGCCGCGCCGACCCGCAAGCTACCGACGAGAAGAAATTACGCTTCCTTATGAGGGGCGTGAAAAGCGAAATCTTCGGCGGACTTATTCGCAACCCCCGACGACCGTCGAAGAATTTGTTGCCGAAGCAACAAACATCGAGCGGGCGTTAATGGCCCGAGCGCGCCACTACCATCGGCTCAACGACGTTTCGACTTTGGCATCGGCAAGCTCCGAGTTCAGCACCAGCACCGACGAGCTTCGCGAGATGATCCGTGAAGTCGTTCGCGAGGAACTCAAGAGACTGCTGCCTGCTGCCGACCTCCGGCGTCGCTGTCCATCGCCGAAGTTGTGAGAGAAGAGGTTGAGAGAGCCATCGAACCACGGGCTACTGTCAACCCTGCTCCGCTCGAGCAATCGACGGTGAGCTACGCCGCCATGGCCCGACGACCGCCACCTGCTGCCCGTCAACTTCCTGCGCCACAACGACGGGACGCACCAGCACAGCCGCACCCCCGACGTCTCGGCGATCGACGTCAGTACGTCCGGCAAGAACAACCGACGCCCAGGAAGACCGACGTTTGGCGCACGGCCGATCGACGCCCGCTGTGTTACCACTGCGGGGAAGCCGACCATGTCTACCGCCGTTGCCCGTACCGGCAGCTGGGGCTACGCGGCTTCCACCCCGACGACCCGCGACCACGTTACGGCGAGCGACCCCGGGACATCGCCGAATACCTCCGCCGGTCGCCATCCCCGGGACCGTCTCCCCGCCGCGGTTTCCGATCGCCGTCACCACAACGCCCTGCATCGCCTCATCGTAGGTCCCGCCGAGAAAGCCTGTCCCCCCTGCCTCGACGGGAAAACTGAGTGCGGCAATACCGGGAGGTGGTATTGCCGATGACGAACGACGCCAATATCCTCCACAAACGCCGGAGGGCTCCCACACCAGCGACGAGACGCATAGGAACGACGGTTCTGCGACGGTGTCGAATAACCTCGACGTTACCATCGACGGCCACGACGCGAAGGCACTCGTCGACACCGGAGCAGACTATTCCGTTTTAAGTGGGAAGCTCTCTCGCCGCCTTCGGAAAGTGATGACGCCGTGGGATGGCCCGAAAATACGAACCGCCGGCGGACATCTCATAACACCAGTGGGAAGGTGTACTGCGCGCGTGGACATTCACGGAGAAACCTGCCCCGTGAAATTCGTCGTCCTCAAGGACTGTTCGAGAGACGTCATCCTTGGCATGGACTTCCTCTGTGAGTACGGTGCCGTGATCGACCTTGGCGCAAATAGGTTGACGCTGCGAAAGCCCGTTCTACCTCCGGAGGAACCCAAAACGACGCCAGCCGCCGTCCGAGTCATTGCGGACCACGTGAACCTGCCGCCACGGTCGAGTGTTCTTGTGCCCGTCGTGACCGATGCAGTTGCCCGCGGGAAAGTCCTTCTAGAAGGCAATGTCCAACTGCTTCTCGGAAGAGGAATAGGCGTCGCAAGGGGCATAGCGGAGCTGCAGGATGGACGTTCTGTGGTCCTCGTGACGAACTTTCGACCGGAGGCGCAGCACCTCACGAAAGGTGCCGCTGTAGGACACGTCGAAGAACTCCGGGCCGACGCCGAAATCGCCGCGATCTCCGAAGAGCCCTCGCCGTGTCAGCCGCACAGTACACCGCCGCCGCAGCTCGACGTTAACCCCAAGCTCAGCGCCACGGAACGACGACAGCTCGGAGACCTCCTCGCCGAGTTCGGCGACTGCTTTGCGACGACGTCGAGGGTGCGCCAGACAACAGTTGCTAAACACCGCATCATTACCAACGAGGACGCGCTCCCTGTGCATCGGCCGCCGTACCGGGTCTCGCCAAAGGAACGAGAGGCCATTCACGAACAGGTGCAAGAGATGCTGAACGACGACATTATTCAGCCTTCGAGCAGCCCGTGGGCCTCTCCGGTCGTACTGGTGAAGAAGAAGGACGGAACGCTTCGATTCTGCGTTGACTACCGGCGGCTCAACGCGGTGACGAAGAAAGACGTGTATCCGCTCCCCCGCATCGACGACACGCTGGACCGGCTGCGCCACTCACGGTACTTTTCGTCGATGGACCTTAAGAGTGGCTACTGGCAGATCGAAGTCGACGAACGGGACCGAGAAAAGACTGCCTTCGTCACGCCCGACGGACTGTATGAGTTCAAGGTGATGCCCTTCGGACTCTGCACAGCGCCGGCAACGTTCCAACGTGTCATGGACACCGTCCTGGCGGGCCTCAAGTGGCAGACATGTCTCGTTTACCTCGACGACGTCGTGGTATTCTCGGCCAACTTCGACGAGCATTTGCGACGCCTTCGGACCGTTTTTGAGGCAATCAGGACCGCAGGACTAACCCTCAAGCCGACGAAGTGCCGGTTTGCCTACGGCGAACTGAAGTTCCTGGGCCACGTTGTGAGCAATGAAGGTGTAAGTCCTGACCCTGAGAAAACTCGCGCCGTAGCGGCCTTTCCACCGCCCACCGACAAAAAGGCCGTCCGAAGATTCCTTGGACTTTGCGCATACTACCGGCGATTCGTTCAGGATTTTGCCAAGCTTTCTGCGCCGCTCACGCACCTTACGAAAGACGCCGTGAACTTCGAATGGGGTGAAGAACAACAACAGGCATTCGACGAACTGAAGCGACGGCTCCAGTCACCACCGATTCTCGGCCACTTCGACCAATCAGCCGAAACAGAAGTTCACACGGACGCCAGTAATACAGGTCTCGGAGCGGTACTGGTCCAACGACAAGACGGTGCGGAGCGCGTGATCGCATACGCTAGCCGGACGCTGTCGAACGCGGAACGCAACTACTCGACAACCGAGAAGGAATGTCTGGCCGTCGTCTGGGCCATCACGAAATTCCGCCCGTACTTGTACGGGAGCCCATTTCGGGTGGTCACCGACCACCACGCGTTGTGTTGGTTAGCGAGCCTGAAGGATCCATCGGGACGCCTCGCTCGGTGGAGCCTACGACTGCAAGAGTACGACGTGACCGTGGTCTACAAGTCAGGCCAAAAACACAGCGACGCCGACTGCCTGTCCAGAGCCCCTGTCGAGTCAGCTACCGGATGTGCCAAAGACGACGGCGACGACGACGACCACTTTCTCGGCGCGGTGAGCATTCAAGGTATGGCAGCGCTCCAGCGGGACGATCCGGAGTTACGTGCACTGATCGACCACTTGGAGGGACGAGGGGGTACGATACCCCGAGCCTTCTCACGTGATCTGCCAAGATTCGCTGTCCGGAGAGGTATCCTCTACAAAGAAAACTTCGGGGACAGCAACTCGACGTGGCTCCTGGTGATTCCTGCTAGTCTTCGAGAAGAGGTCTTCCAAGCCTGCCACGACGACCCAACATCTGGTCACCTCGGCTATAGTAGGACTCTTGCACGGATCCGAGAGAAATACTACTGGCCCAAGCTCCCGAAGACTGTCCACCTCTACGTCCGTTCGTGTCACGAATGCCAACGACGCAAGAAACCACCGACGAAGCCGGCAGGTCTCCTGCAACCGATATCGCCCCCGACTGCACCATTCCAGCAGATTGGAATGGATCTTCTCGGACCATTTCCGCCGTCGACGCAGGGAAACCGTTGGATAATCGTGGCAACTGATTATCTAACCAGGTACGCCGAGACAAAAGCACTCCCGTCGGGGACCGCCGTGGAAGTAGCCAAGTTCTTCGTGGAGTCTATCGTCCTCCGACACGGCGCTCCCCAAGTCCTAATTACGGACCGAGGATCCTCGTTCATGGCGCAACTGACACAAGAGATTCTCCGCCTGAGCCACACCGACCACCGCCGGACCACGGCATACCACCCGCAGACCAACGGGCTGACGGAGCGACTAAACAAGACCATCGCCGACATGATTTCGATGTACGTGGACGTGGAACACAAGACGTGGGATGAAGTGTTGCCCTACGTCACGTTTGCGTATAACACGGCGATTCAAGAGACTACCGGCATTACACCTTTTCAGCTGGTGCACGGCAGAAAGGTGACGACGATGCTCGACGCCATGCTGCCCCATGACCCGACGGACGACAGCACCGACGACGCCCAGCTGGTCACCCAACGAGCAGAAGAAGTACGCCAGCTAGCCCGTCTTCGAATAAAGGACCAGCAACGTGTGGACGCTGGCCGGTACAACCTTCGTCGCCGCGACGTGGAGTTCCAGCCCGGAGACAGGGTGTGGGTGTGGACGCCCATTCGCCGCCGGGGACTCAGCGAAAAACTGTTAAAACGCTACTTCGGACCCTACAAGGTCATCCGCCGCCTTGGGGACTTGAACTACGAGGTGCTCCCCGACGGAACCCGACCATCAGGACGCCGCCAGCCACGACCCGAAGTCGTCCACGTCGTTCGACTCAAGCCGTTCTACGCACGATAGGATTGCGATACTGCATGTTTATTTCGTTTCACCGTAAATTTTTTTAGCTATTTCTGTTTTCCTTTCACGTTGCATCGGGACGATGCACTTTTAAAAGGGGGATAATGCCGCCCGCAGAGCCGAGAAAGAACGCTCGGTTACGGTCTTCTAGAAGATTCCCATTCATTCTCGCACTAGTTGTAACTTTCCCTTTGCTTTGTTGTTCTCGAAAGTGCCAGTTCATCCTCGCCCCGAGCGCGCGACGCCCGAGCCTCCTTTGCCGAACTTTCGAGATAGCGACGCACTGTAGATAAGCAGCTACCCGCGACCTTGTCGAGTCAGAGAGTCCCGCGCGCTCTGTGTCGCCGCCGAATCGCCGCCTGCTTTTCTGCTGCCTCGACGCTCTTTCGTTCTTTACTTATTTTTGGTTGGCACAAGTTCGCCTATTAAACCGTTATTTTTGAGTTCACTGATCGTCTTCGTGTCACCTCCGTTCGTGACAATATAGCGCGGGGCACAGTGCAATGTAAAAATACTAACAATAAACGAAGGGACGTTAAGTGCCGGTTCTCTCCCGAAAGCTGTCGTCAGAGAATGCGAGCTTGAGCCACTTCGGCTTTAGTGCTGAGCTGGGCACCGTCACCGTGCATGCTGCCTGCATTGTTCATGCAGGCCGGAATGGTAACAAAAGTGCCCCTCCTCCCCCTCACCGGAGAACACGAACTTCAGCCCAACGCTGACGCCGCATTCGGTCATATCAGCCGAGCGCTGAGTTATTGTATTTGTTGTCCCCATCAAGGCCTACGAGATCCCGAAGCGCGCGCGCTTCGGCATCTCGGAGGCCATGTTCCCATTTGTGAAGTTTTAAAGTTAACCGCTTGGGGCGCCACGGTCTGGTCTCTTTCCCAATAGCTGAAGCGACCTCTTTCTTTTTGTCCCGGAAATGTTTTGTAACTATATCAGTGATATTGCCACGCACGTTGCCGAGCGAGCGCGTGGTCGAATGGTTGCCGCGCTTGGCTCTCACGCGGAGGCTCCAGGTTCGATTCCAGGGAGCGGACTCCTCTTTTATTTATTCTTTCAACTTCACATTCCCGTAAGTTAGAGAACCTTGTCTGATCGAGTTGCGAATGTTCTACGCGCCGAATGTTCTACGCCGAAATTCCAGAAACCCACGTGGGTACAAAAGGTGCTCCGCGTGGCGGTCCGGAGTCAGTCTCGCTTCAGCGTTCGATCCTGCTGTTTCGCCGACATCGACGCCTGCGACGCTAGCCTTTCCCTATTTTGTTTTGGGCACAAGTTCGCCCCATTAAACGTTTAGTTTCTTCAGTTATTCGCCGTCTCATCATTTGTCATTCGTGACAATATCCTGCTCCTTATAGTATGACTGCATAAAATAGCCCTACGATGCTTTTTTTTTCGTTTTGTGTTGTTGCGTGCTATAAACCATTCTGGTTGATCAGATTGGCGCAGCTGTATAATTCTCGTTGTCAATGACGTCGATACAAATTAAGCAATGCGAGAGTATCTTCAAAACTATTTGAATTACATTTCTAAGTATTTGTACTCACTCAAGATACTTTACAGTGAAAGTGACTTGAGTAGTATTTTAAATACTTTAGGAAGCAGGTATTTAGTAACTTAACTTAAATACTTTTATCGAGTATTTTGTCCAACACTGACACATACACACTGTCAGTAGCGCAGCTTAGCGAAAACCACGAACGCGCGAAAACGAAGATCCGCCGCCGTTGAGAAATCTTGGGCAACAGTCTTTTTCGCTCGCTGGATGCTTCTGAAGCCGGACGGACAAAGATGCGTAAGAAACAGATCACTGAAAAATATTTTCTTTTCATCTGGACACCCAGCTGCTCTGGAAGCTACAGGGTCACACACATGGAACGAGAAGCTGAGACTGAGCGTCCTTTCCTGGCCGGCCGTTGCTCATTGACGGACAAAGAAACCTGTTTTCTTCGAAACAGTCAGCAAAACCGGGTCGTCTGGTAAACGAAAGTGGCTGCCGGTGACATTCCAGCGAAATCTGGAAACCCGCCGTTGGTGAAATTCCAGCGAAATCTGTTTGACGGTAAATAATCTAGCAAAGACTGGTAAACTACGCTGGTTTTTTGGGTCAGAGCAAGGTCGAACTGCCACCGGTCTGGATCGAAGCCGGTTTCTCGTCGATCGATGGAGTGCTGTGATGTCCTGGAGGGTGGCTGCTTGCCGGTGGCCGGTTACGTCTCCAGGACTCAGTTGGCTTGAGTGAAATGAATATGCATTACACAGACGGGCAACTTTTTACAACACAAACTGAAAACGAAAACGTCACGCTGCTGGTGCACGCTCGCGGCGGCACCAGCCAACTGGCGACCTCGGCGCAAACCGGCCGCGCGCGCGGGTCTCTATCCGCGGCACGAGTACGCGGGTTTTCGGACCTGGAAGCAACAACGCGCGCGCGACCTGATTCGAACTCAGCTCTTCCCAGAAAGAGCAAGCCGTCGTTCCGAAGGGCGGGCCGCTCTCTCTCCCAGGTCTGCGGCCGCCCCGGCTGGCGAGTCGCTACGAATTACCCCCGGCAGTGGGCGACCGCCCACCTTGGGAACCAAGGTTTTGTTTACTTCCCGCAGAAACCTGTCTCGCTTTCCGGGAGCTGTGCCGCCAAAGACTTGCGCCAAAGGTTAAGCGCGGGGCCTCGGGCGCCTCTGAAGGACGCTTCGGGTGACCACCATGAGAATTCCTGGCTCGCTGCCTTCAGCTCTCGGCCATCCCTGATCAGCAAAGCAGCTGCGATTGCTGCGCGTCTTGCCCAGGATTGCAACGTCGTCCCAGCTAAACTCGCATTCACGAGAATGCCGCCTGAGTAGACTCATGTCCCTTCTCTAGCCCGGACTCTTGCCTGTCGCAAACCAGCAAGTTGCCGGTGGTCGCTTGCCCACCTTTTTGGATCGACAAAACAGTTCGCTGCAGGCACTTCTTGCAGGATTCGCAACGTCGTCCGAGCTAAAGCACGCACTCAGAAGAATGCCGCTGCATTGGCGGCCGCCATTACAAACTCAGTCCCCCTGCTCGTCTTGGCCTTTAGCCGCTCCCTTGCATCGGCTTTGTTAGAGGCGGGGTTTGTGCCGCACGTCCGGGAGCTTCCTGGCTCGTGACGACGACCATTCCCCGAAGTGAAGAATCCAGGGGTCCAGTGGAGGTGGGAGAATTGGTAACGTAACGAACGGTTTAATTACATGGTTGCGATACAGTCGTCAAATCCGAGAGAACTCCGGAGCAGCCTCGCGCTCCGCCTTATATGGGGTCCGTTTTCTCCTCACTCCCCGCCAGGGCAGCAAGTGCGCAGCAGCAACCCGCCGTCAAGTGCGTCGTAGCAAGGTCCGCCGCGTCGTAGCCAGCAGTGCGTCGTAGCCAACGTTCTCCGCAGTTAGGCCAGGCCTCTCTCCCTTCCGGAGCGCACCAAGCCGCACGCACGCACACACGTCCCGTTGACGTCACGGGCGCGTTGAGACCTGTCTCCGCAGGCGTAGACACGTAGGCGACGGTTCCGTACTCGTCGGGACTCGTTTCGCGTAGGCCCCGTCCAGCAGGTGACGTTCCCGGACAGATCATGACTCGTTTCCGCAGCGTTGAAACTCGGAAGAAGGTCGCCGAAGGTTCCATTCTTAACAGCTTCCAGTGAAGTTCGATGTCCGGCAAACGAGAGTGGCTTCCGGTAGGACTCCAGCGACGGATAATCGAAAGTGGTTCTGGTAAAACATCCAGCGAAAGTGGCTGCCGGTAGTATTTCCACCAAAGACTGGTAAACTACGCTGGTTTCTGGTTAAAATGAGTGGAAATTATCCCGTTTCCACCGAATGTCACTGGAAGTTTTGCCGGACTTTAACCGAAAGTGGCTCCGGTAAAACGTCCAGCGAAATCTGGTAACTGAAAGTGGCGGCCGGTAGTATTTCCACCAAAGACTGGTAAACTACTGCTGGTTTCTGGATAAAATGAGTGGAAATTAACCCGTTTCCACCAAATGTCACTGGAAGTTTTTGCCGGATTTTTCAATGGGGCTTAAACAAAATATTAAAAAAGGTAATTACGCAAAAATAATAACTTAATTATCCCGGACTTTATTATTTTTCCTAAATAGGCCCATGGCCCGGGACCAAAACGACACAAGCCTTTTTTTGTTGCGACGCGTAGTTTTCGCAATAGCGAATTTGTCCACCTTTCGTGAAACACCCTGTATAATGGCGCCACCAGATAGCTCACGTTTGAACAATGCAGCTACCACTCCCCAGGCATCTAATGTTTCTTGCTTCAGTCGCTAGACAGCGCTAAACCAAACGGCATTGCAAGTTGCCTATAGGCCAGTCTCCGAAATCCGAGCCCCCAGCGATAAAAAGCTGAAATAATAATCTCAAGCGCAGGCTCTTGTGAAGAGAGGGCTGCGCATAAAACAAGGTTTTTACTCTTTACAGCACTCTTGGCATTGGTGTTGTTCTTGGATCTTCGTGACTATGCCTTTCCGACGTCCTTGCACTACAATATGTGCAAAGGTTTCTAAAAATAAAAAAAAATTGGAGTCTCGCATAAGCGCAGACCCCCCCCCCCCCTCTCTACTGTGTCATTGCGTCAGCATAAACAAACATGGCGGCGCCCATGGAACAGAGCAGACACTGGTCTATAGCTCTCCTTGTGTTTTGTATGGCCTTCACGCGTTGGTAATGCAGTGGTACCCCAAAAAGCGGGGGGGGAGTTGTGTGCTGTGGGGAAGCTTTTAAAGTTGGTGGGCCGCAACTACGACGACAGTAGAACAGAGAGCCACCATGCCCGTATTCCTGTAAACGAAGCCTGCTCTGTTTTCAAACATGACAATGCAGCTTTACCCGTTTTATCTTAACAGCGCCTCGCTAATCTCTGCGTGAGCGTCCGTACCGCCGAGTTAACCCTGCTTAGTCAATGGGGGGTATTCCATTGAACCCCCCCCCTTATTGCAGCTTCCAGTAGAGCCGCACTACGCAGCGAATATAGCAATGCTCTTTTATTGTGATTATCAAACCAGTAGCGACGCCACTAGTCAAGTACGACACGCGCACGTTTGATGTGCGTGCCGTAAATCAGACTTTTTTATTATTTTTTTCGCACAAAAAGTTTATTTTTTATTTTATTTTTATTTTAGAAAGCTGCACAAGTGCATCCTTTTCTGTACGACGTCCATATTAGACAAACATCGAGTCTCGTGAACAGACATTGCAAAGAAACAATATTTAGCGTACAGCCTAATGCAATCCGCATGTCACCAAATGTACCCCCCCCCCTACAAAAAAAAAACAAAAAGAGCAGTATAAACGGTTTGGGACTGATTTGAGTGATCCTCAAAAGTTTCTCTTATATGGCTCTTGGGCACATTCTGAGTCACTTTTTCTGTGATTAGTGTTAGTTTGGGAGGGAAATGAATCTTGAGACATGCGGGCTGTATTCAGGATGTTTAAAAGGTAATTTTCCTTCGCAGTGCCCTACATTAAGCAAACAGAAAAATAACAAGGAACCAGTGATTTCCCTCCCCCCCCTCCCCTTTACGGGGGTGTAGGAAAATCACTGGTTCCTTGTTATAGTCGGTGACAGGTCAAGAACGAAGTGGAAGCTCCTCCCACCTCTTTCCACTTTAGTAGTGCGAACGCTGGAAAGGAGGCGACCTCCTCTCCACCGTTCGCTCTGCTGAAGTGTAAAGGGGTGGGAGGAGCTTCCACTTCGTTCTTGACCTGTCACCGACTATAGTTTATTACATTTCCGAGGGAGCGAAACTAAAAAATTGGGTTGTGGGGATATTTATACAGCGTGTAGTTGGTCAGCCATTTAAAGTTTGCAACGAGTCACTCTCTGTAGATGAGAAATTTAGCCAGTGCAGTACAACCGCTAGCCTGGGATCTTTAACGTGCACCACGCAGTAGTGATACACGACCGCACGCCGGTACGATGCTCATCCGGATCGAAACGGGCAGGGGTGGGGATTGAACGGAGCGAAACTCGATTGCGCAACCAAACTAAATCGAAGCGACATAGGATTGGCCAAACAAAGCCCCCTGATCAAATGCACGATTCGCGTTTCTACCAGCTGTACCGACAACCATTGTTCTGGGAACGCTGTGCTGCGCCGCGTTCGCATCAAAGCAAGGGGCACTGGCCTCGTGCACCATTTGACGTCACTTGTAAAACGAACACACAAACACATCAAGGGGCTTTGTGCACAAAACGTGAGCAGCGTCCTCACCAGCCGCTCTCTCGGCAACGCGCTACCAAGCGAGTCTTTCATATTGGTGGACACTATTTGACTACCTATCTGAACTGCGCAAATTAACTCACGGCGCTTTCTTGAAGGCCCCCGTTGGCGATGGAGGTGAGGTTGAAGTAGAGAGCGCTGCCCATCCACTGCCGTCCTTTGAGGTGGTTTGGCCGGGGCATGTAGTACGGCTCTGAGGGGCACGCAAATTGTACAAATCACTGTCGACCAATCGAAAAAGGTTCCGCAGTCACCAGGCTTGTTAATACGAAAGCATTAACTGTCCCATGGAGCGAAGCCGGCATTGTCAGATAGACGTCTCTAGCAGCGAAAACGGCTCCTTAATTCACATTGGCTCAGCGAAATGGCACCTAAATTCCCATTGGCTGCGAAGCTTCATGTAGCTCGATAGCAACTGCGTCATCGTTGCTAAGGAGTCTGCCGAAACGCTGGCGGCGCAGCGGGAAGGGGAACGCGGGTATGCGCAGGCCTGATGTTAGGCCTAACGTTATGCTTTGAGGTCTAACGTTGCCAACTGGTACCCGCAGCTAGGGCGATGATGATGAGAAGACACGTTGTTTAAGCACGCGCCGCGCCGAGCTTCGCACTCCCGTCGCTCCCTCACCCAGCGGCGCAGAAGTCACCAGCGAGCGCTGCGAGCCAGGGAGGTCTGTGCGACGCACCGCCGCACTCCGGCGCTGCGGCCACTTCTGCTCCTCTCGGCGCCGAAGAACATGGCGGCGCCTGAAGCATCTATATCGTCGGCGGCTGCAACCTCGGCAGTAGCGGAACGTGACCGTCCATGCCAGTACACCATAGACGAACTAAGGGAGCGGAAGAACGCAGAAAAACGAGCGATGAGGCAGGCAGGCGCACATACCCCGCAGCAGAACTCGAAAAAAAAAAAACATTATTCGCAGCGCAAAACTCGAAGGAGCACTCAGCGGCTTTTAATCTGACATTAGTGCTTTCGCATTCACAACTCATAAAAAGTGCTTAGGTGTCCTCGGAATTTTTCTCACCCAACTTACCGGTGAACTCCAGGAACCGAAGGTCTACGTCGCTGGCGATTCGACAGAAGTCGAGGGCGAGCAGGTACCTCCTGTTCTGCCCAAGTCCGCTGACCCCTATATGAAGACACGGGAATCTGCAATGCATACGTTTACCATAAACAAAACGTCTCAAACCAGCAAATTTAGAGCGCTCAGTATGCGAAACCACGACTGAAAGCAGTGTTAATGCGCGGCTGAGCTGATGCCAGTGTTGTCGCTACCGAAATAAAGTAACGAAATGTGCTACTCGTTCATCAAAAATAAAGGAACGCGTTATTGTTGAAAAGTAACGCACATCACCCTTGCGTTACTTTTAATCTTTAAATTGACGGTAACAGCGTTTTTTGGCGACAGTGTGTTTCGGCACTGGGACAAAGTCCGTGGGTGTTGGGGTTTTTTCTAAAGTGGGACTTTTTGCGCGGGGAAAAAACAGGCGAAATTTTGAAGGTATGTGGAATTAGTGCGATAATTAAAGGGGCTGTGCAACGATATTGGCTAGGAACGTTTCTCACTTTACACCAGCATAGTGGGACCCAAGAACACTCGAACGCAACGCCATCGACCAAGAAGCGTCTTCGTCACGGTCGAGTTCCAAGGAAAAAACGGACCTTTTTCTTTCAGTCCCTGCTTCACAAAACTTGACGACGAAGCTGTGGGGACAATGCCGACAATGCCAACAATGCTATCCCCGCGTCATCAAGCTTTGCGATCCCCGCTGTGACAATATTTAAATGCTGCTCCTGCAGTGCACAGGAAGACTGCGTAGCATTTGATTTTGGCTGGTGACAGTCGATGTCTCGACACGCATTCGGGTAGTGGCTCGTGCCCAATCGCTGGGATGACGAGAACAGCCGAATCTTAACAATGCGTGGAACTCAGCGCGCGCCCCGTGCCCTGCCAACCCCAACGCCTGGCTAAGTTAAAAACATTGGCGGCAAATTATCGGCTCCAGATCGCGTGGCCGCTTCTTCTGGATGCGAGTTGAGGGGGTGAACTGTGTTCGTTTTTCTCGCATTTTTCAAGCGACTACCATTGCGCATGAAGAGAGAGAAAAAAAAACCAACGTGTGTTTCATAGGTTATAATGTCAAGGAATAATTCAAAGCTGCATTTATTGAAAGCAGAAAAATTGTTGCATCGCGCGCAGGGACCAGTCAAACAGCGTCAAAAAGAGCTGTGCCTTTTCTGTTTATGTATGATTGGTTCAGCGATGATAGAACACGTACAGAAACGCGACGAACACCGTGACGGTGCACTTTTGACGCTGTCTGGTCCCATCAGCTCGTAGCGTCGGCTACGTCTGGGGTCAAAGTAAAACAAAGTATAGACCCACGAGAAAAAAATAAGCACTTTTTAGGTTTTGGGAAGATGCAACAAGTAACGCAACTGCATTACCCGTTACTCGAAATAAGTAACGTAAGTACAGCCTCCAGATTTTTTTTAACAATATCGTGTGAACGCCGATTGTACGGTAGATCAGAGTCTCATCGCGGCGTGAAAGAGCAAGTCAGTGGGGCTAGACGTGTGCTTTCTGCTGTAAGCGCACAGTCTCGCTGATCTGCTCTTTCACGCCGCGATTAGGTGCTAATCTACTGGCCGGTCGGCAGTCACGCGATATTGTTTAAGAAAAATCTGGAGGATGTACTATACAGTCGGCAGCAAAGGTTTGCGGGGCGCCGCAGCGCGTGGCGAAATGCATCGCTGCGTCATCCGACAGCGCGCCGCCGCATTAAAGAGCCACTCTTTGCGCAGGCGCGCCCTGCGTGCTTGCAATCGCGTCTTTTTCGCTCGATTCCGTCCGACGCATTCCCGATAACCAGAACCGGCGCCAGGGGCGCAAGTTGCCACTTCGCAGCTGCCATGCCGCGCGTCTGCTTCGTCCGCCTCAAGGCCTGTCCAAACAGGACACTACAAAGATCGCGAGGCGACATGACCTCGTCAAATAAAGTAGTAGCGTGGCAAATTGTTCAAAGCTTAACGTTTCGCCGTTGTGGCCATATTTGTATATGAAATACATAGGCTTTTATGGGAGCGCTGCCGTAACCCGCCAAGAGATGGCGCAAGTATACGATGGCAGACATTTCTGTGGATGTCAACACATTTGTGTGTTCGATGGAGATTACCCGCTGGCAGCTGCTCGTTTCCGCAAAAACATTACAGGAAATGACACTTATAATTACCAGCTCGCCTGCACTCTATCACTGCCTACAAGACACTTAAGACTGCTTGCGAGTAGGAATGCGAAAGCATTCCCACACGCAGATTATTCCTACAAGCAGCGCGTCCCGCTGTCTGCCGCCCGACCGGGCAGCGCGACCTGACTGGAAGCAGAGCAGCACCTCCTAGAAGACAAGGCCGTAGCGCTCTTCTCGTGACGTCGCGAAGGAAGGCCATTGGGGGCGCGCGGCTAAGCGAAGGCAACGCGCGTGGATCGACCGTCGTAACGCGTTTTCAGTCACATACGCGTGTCTTATTAGCTAAAATGAAAGCTGCACACAAAGCTGCGCGTTGTATATGATGTTTATATTATATATATATATATATATATAATAAATATGTACAGTACTGGGCTTTTAAAACATATATTAATGTCAGATAAACGCTCACGCCGCCGCTCGCCAAGAAACGTTTTTTTTCACGTCGATGCCACAAAATGTTTCTCACGTAGTTGCGCTATGGACTTCCTTCCTCCGCCATTGTGACGTAACCACTCGGAGCGCTACGGCCTTCTCTTCTAGGATGTGTCGGCAGAACACGTGATACAGTGGTGCACAGAGAGAGGGAGCGAAACTCTTCCAGCCCCTACCCCCCCCCCCGTCCCCCTCCGGCCACGTGACTCGCGAGAGGGGAGAGAGCGGCGGCCGCGCGCGCGCCACCTCTCTTTACCGCCGCGCTGGCCGCAGCGCCAGGAGAGAGCTTCTCTGTGGGTGACTGGAAGGAAGCGCCGAAAAACGGGGACAAAAGAAGTAGGTAACGACGACATCGTGGCGCTTAAAGAAGTAGGTAACGACGACACGTGGCGCTTAAAGAAGTAGGTAACGGCGACACGTGGCGCTAGAAGTAGGTAACAACGACAGGTGGCGCTTGAAGTAGGTAACAACGACACGTGGCGCTAACGACGACACGTGGCGCTACTGCGGGGGAGTGTTTCTTGGAACTAGGATGCGTCGCAGCCAATCGCTCTTTAGGTACCGTTTCGCTCAGCCAATGGGAAAACGGGAATTTAGGTAGCGTTTTTCGCCGTAACAGACGCCGCCGGCTTCGCTCCAGAGGGACAGTAATGCTTTCGCATTAAAATCGTCAAAATTAGTGTCCGGCAGTCCGAATGTCTGGTCGCACACCGGCCAAGCGAACATCACGATTTTCCTCTTCGCTTCCTCCGCTTTTCGGTGATCTCGGTTCTCGCCAGACTTGACGTCACACGCCACCTGGCAATGCTGTCCATCTGTTCTGCCGGGCCCTCGAATCCCTTGGCAGTGTTCCAAAATTTACTCACTTACTGCAGGGTAAGGGTTTTGTACCTTTGCGTTCGAAAACCTACCCGCGTCCAGCGTCGCTGTGTTATCACGTGACACGACCCGCCGGAGTAGCTTTCGAACACAACCCTTCCCTTTCCCGTTTTCGGCCCTGCCAGAGCAGTGGAGGCTGTTAGAGGCGGGGTTTGAGCCGCACGTCCGGGAGCTTCCTGGCTCGTGACGACGACCATTCCCCGAAGTGAAGAACCCAGGGGTCCAGTGGAGGTGGGAGAATTGGTAACGTAACGGACGGTTTAATTACATGGTTGCGATACAGTCGTCAAATCCGAGAGAACTCACTGAGCAGCCTCACGCTCCGCCTTATATAGGGTCCGTTTTCTCCCTCACTCCCCGCCAGGGCAGCAAGTGCGCAGCAGCAACCCGCCGTCAAGTGCGTCGTAGCAAAGTCCGCCGCGTCGTAGCCAGAAGTGCGTCGTAGCCAAAGTTCTCCGCAGTTAGGTCATGCCTCTCTCCCTTCGTGAGCGCACCAACCCCCACGCACACACACACGTCCCGTTGACGTCACGGACGCGCTGAGACCTGTCTCGTGCAGGCTCAGACAGGCGGCCGACGGCCCTGGACTCGTCGGGACTCGTTTCGTGCAGGAACAGACAGGCGGGCGACGGTGCCGGACAGATTCATGACTCGTTTCCGCAGCGTTGAAACTCGGAAGAAGGTTGCCGAAGGTTCCATTCTTAACAAGGCCTTGAGCGATGGACCGACAGCCAACAGAGCTTGTTGGTGGCAGTCCGGACCCACGTG